>CAWVPG010000079.1:0-210000 GCA_963931845.1 Maratus michaelseni | reverse complement strand
ATGTAAAGAAGATCTGATATTACAAAATTTGCAATATCTTCAAATAGAATTCTGGTGCACGGCTGGAAATTGGTTGTCTTATAAATCAGCACATTGTCTTATGTAGGAAGTAAAAAAAATTCGATTTTGAAGTTGTTCGCCATTGTAAAATATTTAAAATATAAAATGATGTGAAACGATCTACTCTCTTTCAACAATGAAACCTTTGTTATAAATACGAGGTAAAGTGGATGTGATAATATAAAATTATACATATCTTCGAACAGAATTCTGGTGCGCGGCTGGAAATTCGTTTACTTATAAATCAGCTTATTTTCTTATGCAGGAAGTAAAAAAAATTCGATTTTGAAGTAATTCGCCATTGTAAATTATTTAAAATATAAAATGCAGTGAAACGATCTCCTCTCTTTCAACAATGAAATCTTTGTTATAAATACGAGGTAAAGTGGATGTGATAATATAAAATTATACATATCTTCGAACAGAATTCTGGTGCGCGGCTGGAAATTCGTTTACTTATAAATCAGCTTATTTTCTTATGCAGGAAGTAAAAAAAATTCGGTTTTGAAGTTGTTCGCTATTGTAAAATATTTAAAATATAAAATACTGTGCAACGATATGCATTTTTCAACAATGAAACCTTTGATATAAATACGAGGTAATGTGGATGTGATTTTATAAAAGTAGCAATATTTTCGAATAGAATTCTGGTGCACGGCTGGAAATTGGTTTTCTTATAAATTAGCACATTTTCTTATGTAGGAAGTAAAAAAAAATTCGATTTTGAAGTTGTTCGCCTTTGAAAAATATTTAAAATATAAAAAAAAAAGTAAAAAAAAAAAAAACTCTGTTCCAACAATGAAACCTTTGTTATAAATGCTATGTAAAGAAGATCTGATATTATAAAATTTGCAATATCTTCAAACAGAATTCTGGTGCACGGCTGGAAATTCGTTTACTTATAAATCAGCACATTTTCTTATGTAGGGAGTAAAAAAAAAAATCGATTTTGAAGTTGTTCGACATTGTAAATTATTTAAAATATAAAATGCAGTGAAACGATCTACTCTCTTTCAACAATGAAATCTTTGTTATAAATACGAGGTAAAGTGGTAGTGATATTATAAAAGTAGCAATATTTTCGAATAGAATTCTGGTGCACGGCTGGAAATTGGTTGTCTTATAAATTAGCACATTTTCTTATGTAGGAAGTAAAAAAAATTCGATTTTGAAGTTGTTCGCCTTTGAAAAATATTTAAAATATAAAAAAAAAGTAAAAAAAAAACTCTGTTCCAACAATGAAACCTTTGTTATAAATGCTATGTAAAGAAGATCTGATATTATAAAATTTGCAATATCTTCTTATAGAATTCTGGTGCACTCCTGGAAATTGGTTTTCTTATAAATCAGCACATTTTCTTATGTAGAAAGTAAAAAAAATTCGATTTTGAAGTTGTTCGCCATTGTAAATTATTTAAAATATAAAATGCAGTGAAACGATCTACTCTCTTTCAGCAATGAAATCTTTGTTATAAATACGTGGTACAGCGGATGTGATATTATAAAAGTAGCAATATTTTCGAATAGAATTCTGGTGCACGGCTGGAAATTGGTTTTCTTATAAATCAGCACATTTTCTTATGTAGGAAGTAAAAAAAAATCGGTTTTGAAGTTGTTCGCCATTGTAAAATATTTAAAATATAAAATACTGTGCAACGATATGCATTTTTCAACAATGAAACCTTTGTTATAAATACGATGTAAAGAAGATCTGATATTATAAAATTTGCAATATCTTCAAATAGAATTCTGGTGCACGGCTGGAAATTGGTTTTCTTATAAATCAGCACATTTTCTTATGTAGGAAGTAAAAAAAAATTCGATTTTGAAGTTGTTCGCCTTTGAAAAATATTTAAAATATAAAAAAAAAAGTAAAAAAAAAAAAACTCTGTTCCAACAATGAAACCTTTGTTATAAATGCTATGTAAAGAAGATCTGATATTATAAAATTTGCAATATCTTCAAACAGAATTCTGGTGCACGGCTGGAAATTCGTTTACTTATAAATCAGCACATTTTCTTATGTAGGGAGTAAAAAAAAAAATCGATTTTGAAGTTGTTCGACATTGTAAATTATTTAAAATATAAAATGCAGTGAAACGATCTACTCTCTTTCAACAATGAAATCTTTGTTATAAATACGAGGTAAAGTGGTTGTGATATTATAAGAGTAGCAATATTTTCGAATAGAATTCTGGTGCACGGCTGGAAATTGGTTGTCTTATAAATTAGCACATTTTCTTATGTAGGAAGTAAAAAAAATTCGATTTTGAAGTTGTTCGCCTTTGAAAAATATTTAAAATATAAAAAAAAAGTAAAAAGTACTGTCTTTCAACAATGAAATCTTTGTTATAAATACGAGGTAAAATGGTTGTGATATTATAAAAGTAGCAATATTTTCGAATAGAATTCTGGTGCACGGCTGGAAATTGGTTTTATTATAAATCAGCACATTTTCTTATGTAGGAAGTAAAAAAAAAATAGGTTTTGAAGTTGTTCGCCATTGTAAAATATTTAAAATATAAAATACTGTGCAACGATATGCATTTTTCAACAATGAAACCTTTGATATAAATACGAGGTAATGTGGATGAGATATTATAAAGTTATCAATATCTTCGAATAGAATTCTGGTGCACGGCTGGAAACTCGTTTACTTATAAATCAGCACATTTTCTATTGTATAAAGTAAAAAAAATTCGATTTTGAAGTTGTTCGCCTTTGAAAAATATTTAAAATATAAAAAAAAAGTGAAAAGATCTACTCTGTTCCAACAATGAAACCTTTGTTATAAATACGAGGTAAAGTGGATGTTATAATATAAAATTCTAAATATCTTCGAATAGAATTCTGGTGCACGGCTGGAAATTCGTTTACTTATAAATTAGCACATTTTCTTATGTAGGAAGTAAAAAAAATTCGATTTTGAAGTTGTTCGCCATTGTAAATTTTTTAAAATATAAAATGCAGTGAAACGGTCTACTCTCTTTCAACAATGAAATCTTTGTTATAAATACGAGGTAAAGTGGATGTGATATTATAAAAGTAGCAATATTTTCGAATAGAATTATGGTGCACGGCTGGAAATTGGTTGTCTTATAAATCAGCACATTGTCTTATGTAGGAAGTAAAAAAAATTCGGTTTTGAAGTTGTTCGCCATTGTAAAATATTTAAAATATAAAATGATGTGAAACGATCTACTCTCTTTCAACAATGAAACCTTTGTTATAAATACGAGGTAAAGTGGATGTGATAATATAAAATTATACATATCTTCGAACAGAATTCTGGTGCGCGGCTGGAAATTCGTTTACTTATAAATCAGCTTATTTTCTTATGCAGGAAGTAAAAAAAATTCGATTTTGAAGTAATTCGCCATTGTAAATTATTTAAAATATAAAATGCAGTGAAACGATCTCCTCTCTTTCAACAATGAAATCTTTGTTATAAATACGAGGTAAACTGGATGTGATTTTATAAAAGTAGCAATATTTTCGAATAGAATTCTGGTGCACGGCTGGAAATTGGTTTTCTTATAAATTAGCACATTTTCTTATGTAGGAAGTAAAAAAAAAAATCGGTTTTGAAGTTGTTCGCCATTGTAAAATATTTAAAATATAAAATACTGTGCAACGATATGCATTTTTCAACAATGAAACCTTTGTTATAAATACGATGTAAAGAAGATCTGATATTATAAAATTTGCAATATCTTCAAATAGAATTCTGGTGCACGGCTGGAAATTGGTTTTCTTATAAATCAGCACATTTTCTTATGTAGGAAGTAAAAAAAAATTCGATTTTGAAGTTGTTCGCCTTTGAAAAATATTTAAAATATAAAAAAAAAAGTAAAAAAAAAAAAAAACTCTGTTCCAACAATGAAACCTTTGTTATAAATGCTATGTAAAGAAGATCTGATATTATAAAATTTGCAATATCTTCAAACAGAATTCTGGTGCACGGCTGGAAATTCGTTTACTTATAAATCAGCACATTTTCTTATGTAGGGAGTAAAAAAAAAATCGATTTTGAAGTTGTTCGACATTGTAAATTATTTAAAATATAAAATGCAGTGAAACGATCTACTCTCTTTCAACAATGAAATCTTTGTTATAAATACGAGGTAAAGTGGTTGTGATATTATAAAAGTAGCAATATTTTCGAATAGAATTCTGGTGCACGGCTGGAAATTGGTTGTCTTATAAATCAGCACATTGTCTTATGTAGGAAGTAAAAAAAATTCGGTTTTGAAGTTGTTCGCTATTGTAAAATATTTAAAATATAAAATACTGTGCAACGATATGCATTTTTCAACAACGAAACCTTTGATATAAATACGAGGTAATGTGGATGAGATATTATAAAATTATCAATATCTTCGAATACAATTCTGGTGCACGGCTGCAAATTCGTTTACTTAAAAATCAGCACATTTTCTTATTGGGAGTAAAAAAAAAAATCGATTTTGAAGTTGTTCGCCATTGTAAATTATTTAAAATATAAAATGCAGTGAAAAGATCTACTCTGTTCCAACAATGAAACCTTTGTTATAAATACGATGTAAAGAAGATCTGATATTATAAAATTTGCAATATCTTCAAATAGAATTCTGGTGCACGGCTGGAAATTGGTTGTCTTATAAATCAGCACATTGTCTTATGTAGGAAGTAAAAAAAATTCGATTTTGAAGTTGTTCGCCATTGTAAAATATTTAAAATATAAAATGATGTGAAACGATCTACTCTCTTTCAACAATGAAACCTTTGTTATAAATACGAGGTAAAGTGGATGTGATAATATAAAATTATAAATATCTTCGAACAGAATTCTGGTGCGCGGCTGGAAATTCGTTTACTTATAAATCAGCTTATTTTCTTATGCAGGAAGTAAAACAAATTTGATTTTGAAGTAATTCGCCATTGTAAATTATTTAAAATATAAAATGCAGTGAAACGATCTCCTCTCTTTCAACAATGAAATCTTTGTTATAAATACGAGGTAAAGTGGATGTGATTTTATAAAAGTAGCAATATTTTCGAATAGAATTCTGGTGCACGGCTGGAAATTGGTTTTCTTATAAATTAGCACATTTTCTTATGTAGGAAGTAAAAAAAAATCGGTTTTGAAGTTGTTCGCCATTGTAAAATATTTAAAATATAAAATACTGTGCAACTATATGCATTTTTCAACAATGAAACCTTTGTTATAAATACGATGTAAAGAAGATCTGATATTATAAAATTTGCAATATCTTCAAATAGAATTCTGGTGCACGGCTGGAAATTGGTTTTCTTATAAATCAGCACATTTTCTTATGTAGGAAGTAAAAAAAAATTCGATTTTGAAGTTGTTCGCCATTGTAAATTTTTTAAAATATAAAATGCAGTGAAACGATCTACTCTCTTTCAACAATGAAATCTTTGTTATAAATACGAGGTAAAGTGGATGTGATATTATAAAAGTAGCAATTTTTTCGAATAGAATTCTGGTGCACGGCTGGAAATTGTTTTTCTTATAAATCAGCACATTTTCTTATGTAGGAAGTAAAACAAATTCGGTTTTAAAGTTGTTCGCCATTGTAAAATATTTAAAATATAAAATACTGTGAACCGATATGCATTTTTCAACAATGAAACCTTTGTTATAAATACGAGGTAAAGTGGATGTTATAATCTAAAATTATAAATATCTTCGAATAGAATTCTGGTGCACGGCTGGAAATTCGTTTACTTATAAATCAGCACATTTTCTTATGTAGGAAGTAAAAAAATTCGATTTTGAAGTTGTTCGTCATTGTAAATTATTTAAAATATAAAATACAGTGAAACGATCTACTCTCTTTCAACAATGAAATCTTTGTTATAAATACGAGGTAAAGTGGATGTGATATGATAAAAGTAGCAATATTTTCGAATAGAATTCTGGTGCACGGCTGGAAATTCGTTTACTTATAAATCAGCACATTTTCTATTGTATGAAGTAAAAAAAAAATCGATTTTGAAGTTGTTCGCCTTTGAAAAATATTTAAAATATAAAAAAAAAGTAAAAAAAAAAAAACTCTGTTCCAACAATGAACCTTTGTTATAAATGCTATGTAAAGAAGATCTGATATTATAAAATTTGCAATATCTTCAAACAGAATTCTGGTGCACGCCTGGAAATTGGTTTTCTTATAAATCAGCATATTTTCTTATGTAGGAAGTAAAAAAAATTAGGTTTTGAAGTTGTTCGCTATTGTAAAATATTTAAAATATAAAATACAGTGAAACGATATGCATTTTTCAACAATGAAACCTTTGTTATAAATACGAGGTAAAGTGGATGTTATAATATAAAATTATAAATATCTTCGAATAGAATTCTGGTGCACGGCTGGAAATTCGTTTACTTAAAAATCAGATATTTTCTTATGTAGGGAGTAAAAAAAAAATCGATTTTGAAGTTGTTCGCCATTGTAAATTATTTAAAATATAAAATGCAGTGAAAATATATGCATTTTTCAACAATGAAACCTTTGTTATAAATACGATGTAAAGAAGATCTGATATTACAAAATTTGCAATATCTTCAAATAGAATTCTGGAGCACGGCTGGAAATTGGTTGTCTTATAAATCAGCACATTTTCTTATGTAGGAAGTAAAAAAAATTCGATTTTGAAGTTGTTCGCCATTGTAAAATATTTAAAATATAAAACACTGTGCAACGATATGCATTTTTCAACAATGAAACCTTTGATATAAATACGAGGTAATGTGAATGAGATATTATAAAATTATCAATATCTTCGAATAGAATTCTGGTGCACGGCTGGAAATTCGTTTACTTATAAATCAGCAACTTTTCTATTGTATGAAATAAAAAAAAATTCGATTTTGAAGTTGTTCGTCTTTGAAAAATATTTAAAATATAAAAAAAAGTGAAAAGATCTACTCTGTTCCAACAATGAAACCTTTGTTATAAATACGATGTAAAGAAGATCTGATATTATAAAATTTGCAATATCTTCAAATAGAATTCTGGTGCACGTCTGGAAATTGGTTTTCTTATAAATCAGCACATTTTCTTATGTAGGAAGTAAAAAAAATTCGATTTTGAAGTTGTTCGCCATTGTAAATTATTTAAAATATAAAATACTGTGCAACGATATGCATTTTTCAACAATGAAAACTTTGATATAAATACGAGGTAATGTGGATGAGATATTATAAAATTATCAATATCTTCGAATAGAATTCTGGTGCACGACTGGAAATTCCTTTACTTATAAATCAGCACATTTTCTATTGTATGAAGTAAAAAAAATTCGATTTTGAAGTTGTTCGCCTTTGAAAAATATTTAAAATATAAAAAAAAGTGAAAAGATCTACTCTGTTCCAACAATGAAACCTTTGTTATAAATACGATGTAAAGAAGATCTGATATTATAAAATTTGCAATATCTTCAAATAGAATTCTGGTGCACGGCTGGAAATTTTTTGTCTTATAAATCAGCACATTTTCTTATGTAGGAAGTAAAAAAAATTCGATTTTGAAGTTGTTCGCCATTGTAAATTATTTAAAATATAAAATGCAGTGAAACGATCTACTCTCTTTCAACAATGAAATCTTTATTATAAATACGAGGTAAAGTGGATGTGATAATATAAAATTATAAATATCTTCGAATAGAATTCTGGTGCACGGCTGGAAATTCGTTTACTTATAAATCAGCTTATTTTCTTATGCAGGAAGTAAAAAAAAATTCGATTTTGAAGTTGTTCGCCATTGTAAATTATTTAAAATATAAAATGCATTGAAACGATCTACTCTCTTTCAACAATGAAATCTTTGTTATAAATACGAGGTAAAGTGGATGTTATAATATAAAATTATAAATATCTTCGAATAGAATTCTGGTGCACGGCTGGAAATTCGTTTACTTATAAATCAGCACATTTTCTTATGCAGGAAGTAAAAAAAAATCGATTTTGTAGTTGTTCGCCATTGTAAATTATTTAAAATATAAAATGCAGTGAAACGATCTACTCTCTTTCAACAATGAAATCTTTGTTATAAATACGAGGTATAGTGGATGTGATATTATAAAAGTAGCAATATTTTCTAATAGAATTCTGGTGCACGGCTGGAAATTAGTTTACTTATAAATCAGCATATTTTCTATTGTATGAAGTAAAAAACATTCGATTTTGAAGTTGTTCGCCTTTGAAAAATATTTAAAATATAAAAAAAAGTGAAAAGATCAACTCTGTTCCAACAATGAAACCTTTGTTATAAATACGATGTAAAGAAGATATGATATGATAAAATTTGCAATATCTTCAAATAGAATTCTGGTGCACGGCTGGAAATTGGTTTTCTTATAAATCAGCACATTTTCTTATGTAGGAAGTAAAAAAAATTCGATTTTGAAGTTGTTCGCCATTGTAAATTATTTAAAATATAAAATACTGTGCAACGACATGCATTTTCAACAATGAAACCTTTGATATAAATACGAGCTAATGTGGATGAGATATTATAAAATTATCAATATCTTCGAATAGAATTCTGGTGCACGGCTGGAAATTCGTTTACTTATAAATCAGCACATTTTCTATTGTATGAAGTAAAAAAAATTCGATTTTGAAGTTGTTCGCCTTTGAAAAATATTTAAAATATAAAAAAAAGTGTAAAGATCTACTCTGTTCCAACAATGAAACCTTTGTTATAAATACGATGTAAAGAAGATCTGATATTATAAAATTTGCAATATCTTCAAATAGAATTCTGGTGCACGGCTGGAAATTTTTTGTCTTATAAATCAGCACATTTTCTTATGTAGGAAATAAAAAAAATTCGATTTTGAAGTTGTTCGCCATTGTAAATTATTTAAAATATAAAATGCAGTGAAACGATCTACTCTCTTTCAACAATGAAATCTTTGTTATAAATACGAGGTAAAGTGGATGTGATATTATAAAAGTAGCAATATTTTCGAATAGAATTCTGGTGCACGGCTGGAAATTGGTTTTCTTATAAATCAGCACATTTTCTTATGTAGGAAGTAAAAAAAATTCGGTTTTGAAGTTGTTCGCCATTGTAAAATATTTAAAATATAAAATACTGTGAAACGATATGCATTTTTCAACAATGAAACCTTTGTTATAAATACGAGGTAAAGTGGATGTTATAATATAAAATTATAAATATCTTCGAATAGAATTCTGGTGCACGGCTGGAAATTCGTTTACTTATAAATCAGCACATTTTCTTATGCAGGAAGTAAAAAAAATTCGATTTTGTAGTTGTTCGCCATTGTAAATTATTTAAAATATAAAATGCAGTGAAACGATCTACTCTCTTTCAACAATGAAATCTTTTTTATAAATACGAGGTATAGTGGATGTGATATTATGAAAGTAGCAATATTTTCGAATAGAATTCTGGTGCACGGCTGGAAATTCGTTTACTTATAAATCAGCACATTTTCTTATGCAGGAAGTAAAAAAAATCGATTTTGAAGTTGTTCGCCATTGTAAATTATTTAAAATATAAAATGCAGTGAAACGATCTACTCTCTTTCAACAATGAAATCTTTGTTATAAATACGAGGTATAGTGGATGTGATATTATAAAATTATCAATATCTTCGAATAGAATTCTGGTGCACGGCTGGAAATTCGTTTACTTATAAATCAGCATATTTTCTATTGTATGAAGTAAAAAAAATTCGATTTTGAAGTTGTTCGCCTTTGAAAAATATTTAAAATATAAAAAAAAGTGAAAAGATCAACTCTGTTCCAACAATGAAACCTTTGTTATAAATACGATGTAAAGAAGATATGATATTATAAAAGTTGCAATATCTTCAAATAGAATTCTGGTGCACGGCTGGAAATTGGTTTTCTTATAAATCAGCACATTTTCTTATGTAGGAAGTAAAAAAAAATTCGATTTTGAAGTTGTTCGCCATTGTAAATTATTTAAAATATAAAATGCAGTGAAACGATCTACTCTCTTTCAACAATGAAATCTTTGTTATAAATACGAGGTATAGTGGATGTGATATTATAAAAGTAGCAATATTTTCGAATAGAATTCTGGTGCACGGCTGGAAATTCGTTTACTTATAAATCAGCACATTTTCTTATGCAGGAAGTAAAAAAAATTCGATTTTGAAGTTGTTCGCCATTGTAAATTATTTAAAGTATAAAATGCAGTGAAACGATCTACTCTCTTTCAACAATGAAATCTTTGTTATAAATACGAGGTATAGTGGATGAGATATTATAAAATTATCAATATCTTCGAATAGAATTCTGGTGCACGGCTGGAAATTCGTTTACTTATAAATCAGTATATTTTCTATTGTATGAAGTAAAAAAAAATTCGATTTTGAAGTTGTTCGCCATTGTAAAATATTTAAAATATAAAATACTGTGCAACGATATGCATTTTTCAACAATGAAACCTTTGTTATAAGTACGATGTAAAGAAGATCTGATATTATAAAATTTGCAACATCTTCAAATAGAATTCTGGTGCACGGCTGGAAATTGGTTTTCTTATAAATCAGCACATTTTCTTATGTAGGAAGTAAAAAAAAATTCGATTTTGAAGTTGTTCGCCATTGTAAATTATTTAAAATATAAAATGCAGTGAAACGATCTACTCTCTTTCAACAATGAAATCTTTGTTATAAATACGAGGTATAGTGGATGTGATATTATAAAAGTAGCAATATTTTCGAATAGAATTCTGGTGCACGGCTGCAAATTCGTTTACTTAAAAATCAGCACATTTTCTTATTGGGAGTAAAAAAAAAATCGATTTTGAAGTTGTTCGCCATTGTAAATTATTTAAAATATAAAATGCAGTGAAACGATCTACTCTCTTTCAGCAATGAAATCTTTGTTATAAATACGTGGTACAGCGGATGTGATATTATAAAAGTAGCAATATTTTCGAATAGAATTCTGGTGCACGGCTGGAAATTGGTTTTCTTATAAATCAGCACATTTTCTTATGTAGGAAGTAAAAAAAAATCGGTTCTGAAGTTGTTCGCCATTGTAAAATATTTAAAATATAAAATACTGTGCAACGATATGCATTTTTCAACAATGAAACCTTTGTTATAAATACGATGTAAAGAAGATCTGATATTATAAAATTTGCAATATCTTCAAATAGAATTCTGGTGCACGGCTGGAAATTGGTTTTCTTATAAATCAGCACATTTTCTTATGTAGGAAGTAAAAAAAAATTCGATTTTGAAGTTGTTCGCCTTTGAAAAATATTTAAAATATAAAAAAAAAGTAAAAAAAAAAAAACTCTGTTCCAACAATGAAACCTTTGTTATAAATGCTATGTAAAGAAGATCTGATATTATAAAATTTGCAATATCTTCAAACAGAATTCTGGTGCACGGCTGGAAATTCGTTTACTTATAAATCAGCACATTTTCTTATGTAGGGAGTAAAAAAAAAAATCGATTTTGAAGTTGTTCGACATTGTAAATTATTTAAAATATAAAATGCAGTGAAACGATCTACTCTCTTTCAACAATGAAATCTTTGTTATAAATACGAGGTAAAGTGGTTGTGATATTATAAGAGTAGCAATATTTTCGAATAGAATTCTGGTGCACGGCTGGAAATTGGTTGTCTTATAAATTAGCACATTTTCTTATGTAGGAAGTAAAAAAAATTCGATTTTGAAGTTGTTCGCCTTTGAAAAATATTTAAAATATAAAACAAAAGTAAAAAGTACTGTCTTTCAACAATGAAATCTTTGTTATAAATACGAGGTAAAATGGTTGTGATATTATAAAAGTAGCAATATTTTCGAATAGAATTCTGGTGCACGGCTGGAAATTGGTTTTATTATAAATCAGCACATTTTCTTATGTAGGAAGTAAAAAAAAAATAGGTTTTGAAGTTGTTCGCCATTGTAAAATATTTAAAATATAAAATACTGTGCAACGATATGCATTTTTCAACAATGAAACCTTTGATATAAATACGAGGTAATGTGGATGAGATATTATAAAGTTATCAATATCTTCGAATAGAATTCTGGTGCACGGCTGGAAACTCGTTTACTTATAAATCAGCACATTTTCTATTGTATAAAGTAAAAAAAATTCGATTTTGAAGTTGTTCGCCTTTGAAAAATATTTAAAATATAAAAAAAAAGTGAAAAGATCTACTCTGTTCCAACAATGAAACCTTTGTTATAAATACGAGGTAAAGTGGATGTTATAATATAAAATTCTAAATATCTTCGAATAGAATTCTGGTGCACGGCTGGAAATTCGTTTACTTATAAATTAGCACATTTTCTTATGTAGGAAGTAAAAAAAATTCGATTTTGAAGTTGTTCGCCATTGTAAATTTTTTAAAATATAAAATGCAGTGAAACGGTCTACTCTCTTTCAACAATGAAATCTTTGTTATAAATACGAGGTAAAGTGGATGTGATATTATAAAAGTAGCAATATTTTCGAATAGAATTATGGTGCACGGCTGGAAATTGGTTGTCTTATAAATCAGCACATTGTCTTATGTAGGAAGTAAAAAAAATTCGGTTTTGAAGTTGTTCGCTATTGTAAAATATTTAAAATATAAAATACTGTGCAACGATATGCATTTTTCAACAATGAAACCTTTGATATAAATACGAGGTAATGTGGATGAGATATTATAAAATTATCAATATCTTCGAATACAATTCTGGTGCACGGCTGGAAATTCGTTTACTTAAAAATCAGCACATTTTCTTATGTAGGGAGTAAAAAAAAAATCGATTTTGAAGTTGTTCGCCATTGTAAATTATTTAAAATATAAAATGCAGTGAAAAGATCTACTCTGTTCCAACAATGAAACCTTTGTTATAAAGACGATGTAAAGAAGATCTGATATTATAAAATTTGCAATATCTTCAAATAGAATTCTGGTGCACGGCTGGAAATTGGTTGTCTTATAAATCAGCACATTGTCTTATGTAGGAAGTAAAAAAAATTCGATTTTGAAGTTGTTCGCCATTGTAAAATATTTAAAATATAAAATGATGTGAAACGATCTACTCTCTTTCAACAATGAAACCTTTGTTATAAATACGAGGTAAAGTGGATGTGATAATATAAAATTATACATATCTTCGAACAGAATTCTGGTGCGCGGCTGGAAATTCGTTTACTTATAAATCAGCTTATTTTCTTATGCAGGAAGTAAAAAAAATTCGATTTTGAAGTAATTCGCCATTGTAAATTATTTAAAATATAAAATGCAGTGAAACGATCTCCTCTCTTTCAACAATGAAATCTTTGTTATAAATACGAGGTAAACTGGATGTGATTTTATAAAAGTAGCAATATTTTCGAATAGAATTCTGGTGCACGGCTGGAAATTGGTTTTCTTATAAATTAGCACATTTTCTTATGTAGGAAGTAAAAAAAAAAAATCGGTTTTGAAGTTGTTCGCCATTGTAAAATATTTAAAATATAAGATACTGTGCAACGATATGCATTTTTCAACAATGAAACCTTTGTTATAAATACGATGTAAAGAAGATCTGATATTATAAAATTTGCAATATCTTCAAATAGAATTCTGGTGCACGGCTGGAAATTGGTTTTCTTATAAATCAGCACATTTTCTTATGTAGGAAGTAAAAAAAAATTCGATTTTGAAGTTGTTCGCCTTTGAAAAATATTTAAAATATAAAAAAAAAGTAAAAAAAAAAAAACTCTGTTCCAACAATGAAACCTTTGTTATAAATGCTATGTAAAGAAGATCTGATATTATAAAATTTGCAATATCTTCAAACAGAATTCTGGTGCACGGCTGGAAATTCGTTTACTTATAAATCAGCACATTTTCTTATGTAGGGAGTAAAAAAAAAAATCGATTTTGAAGTTGTTCGACATTGTAAATTATTTAAAATATAAAATGCAGTGAAACGATCTACTCTCTTTCAACAATGAAATCTTTGTTATAAATACGAGGTAAAGTGGTTGTGATATTATAAAAGTAGCAATATTTTCGAATAGAATTCTGGTGCACGTCTGGAAATTGGTTGTCTTATAAATCAGCACATTGTCTTATGTAGGAAGTAAAAAAAATTCGGTTTTGAAGTTGTTCGCTATTGTAAAATATTTAAAATATAAAATACTGTGCAACGATATGCATTTTTCAACAACGAAACCTTTGATATAAATACGAGGTAATGTGGATGAGATATTATAAAATTATCAATATCTTCGAATACAATTCTGGTGCACGGCTGCAAATTCGTTTACTTAAAAATCAGCACATTTTCTTATTGGGAGTAAAAAAAAAATCGATTTTGAAGTTGTTCGCCATTGTAAATTATTTAAAATATAAAATGCAGTGAAAAGATCTACTCTGTTCCAACAATGAAACCTTTGTTATAAATACGATGTAAAGAAGATCTGATATTATAAAATTTGCAATATCTTCAAATAGAATTCTGGTGCACGGCTGGAAATTGGTTGTCTTATAAATCAGCACATTGTCTTATGTAGGAAGTAAAAAAAATTCGATTTTGAAGTTGTTCGCCATTGTAAAATATTTAAAATATAAAATGATGTGAAACGATCTACTCTCTTTCAACAATGAAACCTTTGTTATAAATACGAGGTAAAGTGGATGTGATAATATAAAATTATAAATATCTTCGAACAGAATTCTGGTGCGCGGCTGGAAATTCGTTTACTTATAAATCAGCTTATTTTCTTATGCAGGAAGTAAAACAAATTCGATTTTGAAGTAATTCGCCATTGTAAATTATTTAAAATATAAAATGCAGTGAAACGATCTCCTCTCTTTCAACAATGAAATCTTTGTTATAAATACGAGGTAAAGTGGATGTGATTTTATAAAAGTAGCAATATTTTCGTATAGAATTCTGGTGCACGGCTGGAAATTGGTTTTCTTATAAATTAGCACATTTTCTTATGTAGGAAGTAAAAAAAAAATCGGTTTTGAAGTTGTTCGCCATTGTAAAATATTTAAAATATAAAATACTGTGCAACGATATGCATTTTTCAACAATGAAACCTTTGTTATAAATACGATGTAAAGAAGATCTGATATTATAAAATTTGCAATATCTTCAAATAGAATTCTGGTGCACGGCTGGAAATTGGTTTTCTTATAAATCAGCACATTTTCTTATGTAGGAAGTAAAACAAATTCGGTTTTAAAGTTGTTCGCCATTGTAAAATATTTAAAATATAAAATACTGTGAAACGATATGCATTTTTCAACAATGTAACCTTTGTTATAAATACGAGGTAAAGTGGATGTTATAATCTAAAATTATAAATATCTTCGAATAGAATTCTGGTGCACGGCTGGAAATTCGTTTACTTATAAATCAGCACATTTTCTATTGTATGAAGTAAAAAAAAAATCGATTTTGAAGTTGTTCGCCTTTGAAAAATATTTAAAATATAAAAAAAAAGTAAAAAAAAAAAAACTCTGTTCCAACAATGAAACCTTTGTTATAAATGCTATGTAAAGAAGATCTGATATTATAAAATTTGCAATATCTTCAAACAGAATTCTGGTGCACGCCTGGAAATTGGTTTTCTTATAAATCAGCATATTTTCTTATGTAGGAAGTAAAAAAAATTAGGTTTTGAAGTTGTTCGCTATTGTAAAATATTTAAAATATAAAATACAGTGAAACGATATGCATTTTTCAACAATGAAACCTTTGTTATAAATACGAGGTAAAGTGGATGTTATAATATAAAATTATAAATATCTTCGAATAGAATTCTGGTGCACGGCTGGAAATTGGTTTTCTTATAAATCAGCACATTTTCTTATGTAGGAAGTAAAAAAAAATTCGATTTTGAAGTTGTTCGCCATTGTAAATTATTTAAAATATAAAATGCAGTGAAAATATATGCATTTTTCAACAATGAAACCTTTGTTATAAATACGATGTAAAGAAGATCTGATATTATAAAATTTGCAATATCTTCAAATAGAATTCTGGAGCACGGCTGGAAATTGGTTGTCTTATAAATCAGCACATTTTCTTATGTAGGAAGTAAAAAAAATTCGATTTTGAAGTTGTTCGCCATTGTAAAATATTTAAAATATAAAACACTGTGCAACGATATGCATTTTTCAACAATGAAACCTTTGATATAAATACGAGGTAATGTGAATGAGATATTATAAAATTATCAATATCTTCGAATAGAATTCTGGTGCACGGCTGGAAATTCGTTTACTTATAAATCAGCAACTTTTCTATTGTATGAAATAAAAAAAAATTCGATTTTGAAGTTGTTCGTCTTTGAAAAATATTTAAAATATAAAAAAAAGTGAAAAGATCTACTCTGTTCCAACAATGAAACCTTTGTTATAAATACGATGTAAAGAAGATCTGATATTATAAAATTTGCAATATCTTCAAATAGAATTCTGGTGCACGGCTGGAAATTGGTTTTCTTATAAATCAGCACATTTTCTTATGTAGGAAGTAAAAAAAATTCGATTTTGAAGTTGTTCGCCATTGTAAATTATTTAAAATATAAAATACTGTGCAACGATATGCATTTTTCAACAATGAAACCTTTGATATAAATACGAGGTAATGTGGATGAGATATTATAAAATTATCAATATCTTCGAATAGAATTCTGGTGCACGACTGGAAATTCCTTTACTTATAAATCAGCACATTTTCTATTGTATGAAGTAAAAAAAAATTCGATTTTGAAGTTGTTCGCCTTTGAAAAATATTTAAAATATAAAAAAAAGTGAAAAGATCTACTCTGTTCCAACAATGAAACCTTTGTTATAAATACGATGTAAAGAAGATCTGATATTATAAAATTTGCAATATCTTCAAATAGAATTCTGGTGCACGGCTGGAAATTTTTTGTCTTATAAATCAGCACATTTTCTTATGTAGGAAGTAAAAAAAATTCGATTTTGAAGTTGTTCGCCATTGTAAATTATTTAAAATATAAAATGCAGTGAAACGATCTACTCTCTTTCAACAATGAAATCTTTATTATAAATACGAGGTAAAGTGGATGTGATATTATAAAAGTAGCAATATTTTCGAATAGAATTCTGGTGCACGGCTGGAAATTGGTTTTCTTATAAATCACCACATTTTCTTATGTAGGAAATAAAAAAAAATTCGGTTTTGAAGTTGTTCGCCATTGTAAAATATTTAAAATATAAAATACTGTGAAACGATATGCATTTTTCAACAATGAAACCTTTGTTATAAATACGAGGTAAAGTGGATGTTATAATATAAAATTATAAATATCTTCGAATAGAATTCTGGTGCACGGCTGGAAATTCGTTTACTTATAAATCAGCACATTTTCTTATGCAGGAAGTAAAAAAAAATCGATTTTGTAGTTGTTCGCCATTGTAAATTATTTAAAATATAAAATGCAGTGAAACGATCTACTCTCTTTCAACAATGAAATCTTTGTTATAAATACGAGTTATAGTGGATGTGATATTATAAAAGTAGCAATATTTTCTAATAGAATTCTGGTGCACGGCTGGAAATTCGTTTACTTATAAATCAGCACATTTTCTTATGCAGGAAGTAAAAAAAATTCGATTTTGAAGTTGTTCGCCATTGTAAATTATTTAAAATATAAAATGCAGTGAAACGATCTACTCTCTTTCAACAATGAAATCTTTGTTATAAATACGAGGTATAGTGGATGAGATATTATAAAATTATCAATATCTTCGAATAGAATTCTGGTGCACGGCTGGAAATTAGTTTACTTATAAATCAGCATATTTTCTATTGTATGAAGTAAAAAACATTCGATTTTGAAGTTGTTCGCCTTTGAAAAATATTTAAAATATAAAAAAAAGTGAAAAGATCAACTCTGTTCCAACAATGAAACCTTTGTTATAAATACGATGTAAAGAAGATATGATATGATAAAATTTGCAATATCTTCAAATAGAATTCTGGTGCACGGCTGGAAATTGGTTTTCTTATAAATCAGCACATTTTCATATGTAGGAAGTAAAAAAAATTCGATTTTGAAGTTGTTCGCCATTGTAAATTATTTAAAATATAAAATGATGTGAAACGATCTACTCTCTTTCAACAATGAAACCTTTGTTATAAATACGAGGTAAAGTGGATGTGATAATATAAAATTATAAATATCTTCGAATAGAATTCTGGTGCACGGCTGGAAATTCGTTTACTTATAAATCAGCTTATTTTCTTATGCAGGAAGTAAAAAAAAATTCGATTTTGAAGTTGTTCGCCATTGTAAATTATTTAAAATATAAAATGCATTGAAACGATCTACTCTCTTTCAACAATGAAATCTTTGTTATAAATACGAGGTAAAGTGGATGTGATATTATAAAAGTAGCAATATTTTCGAATAGAATTCTGGTGCACGGCTGGAAATTGGTTTTCTTATAAATTAGCACATTTTCTTATGTAGGAAGTAAAAAAAATTCGGTTTTGAAGTTGTTCGCCATTGTAAAATATTTAAAATATAAAATACTGTGCAGCGATATGCATTTTTCAACAATGAAACCTTTGATATAAATAAGAGGTAATGTGAATGAGATATTATAAAATTATCAATATCTTCGAATAGAATTCTGGTGCACGGCCGGAAATTCGTTTACTTATAAATCAGCAACTTTTCTATTGTATGAAATAAAAAAAAATCGATTTTGAAGTTGTTTGCCTTTGAAAAATATTTAAAATATAAAAAAAAGTGAAAAGATCTACTCTGTTCCAACAATGAAACCTTTGTTATAAATACGATGTAAAGAAGATCTGATATTATAAAATTTGCAATATCTTCAAATAGAAATCTGGTGCACGGCTGGAAATTGGTTTTCTTATAAATCAGCACATTTTCTTATGTAGGAAGTAAAAAAAATTCGATTTTGAAGTTGTTCGCCATTGTAAATTATTTAAAATATAAAATACTGTGCAACGACATGCATTTTCAACAATGAAACCTTTGATATAAATACGAGCTAATGTGGATGAGATATTATAAAATTATCAATATCTTCGAATAGAATTCTGGTGCACGGCTGGAAATTCGTTTACTTATAAATCAGCACATTTTCTATTGTATGAAGTAAAAAAAATTCGATTTTGAAGTTGTTCGCCTTTGAAAAATATTTAAAATATAAAAAAAAGTGTAAAGATCTACTCTGTTCCAACAATGAAACCTTTGTTATAAATACGATGTAAAGAAGATCTGATATTATAAAATTTGCAATATCTTCAAATAGAATTCTGGTGCACGGCTGGAAATTTTTTGTCTTATAAATCAGCACATTTTCTTATGTAGGAAGTAAAAAAAATTCGATTTTGAAGTTGTTCGCCATTGTAAATTATTTAAAATATAAAATGCAGTGAAACGATCTACTCTCTTTCAACAATGAAATCTTTGTTATAAATACGAGGTAAAGTGGATGTGATATTATAAAAGTAGCAATATTTTCGAATAGAATTCTGGTGCACGGCTGGAAATTGGTTTTCTTATAAATCAGCACATTTTCTTATGTAGGAAGTAAAAAAAATTCGGTTTTGAAGTTGTTCGCCATTGTAAAATATTTAAAATATAAAATACTGTGAAACGATATGCATTTTTCAACAATGAAACCTTTGTTATAAATACGAGGTAAAGTGGATGTTATAATATAAAATTATAAATATCTTCGAATAGAATTCTGGTGCACGGCTGGAAATTCGTTTACTTATAAATCAGCACATTTTCTTATGCAGGAAGTAAAAAAAATTCGATTTTGTAGTTGTTCGCCATTGTAAATTATTTAAAATATAAAATGCAGTGAAACGATCTACTCTCTTTCAACAATGAAATCTTTTTTATAAATACGAGGTATAGTGGATGTGATATTATGAAAGTAGCAATATTTTCGAATAGAATTCTGGTGCACGGCTGGAAATTCGTTTACTTATAAATCAGCACATTTTCTTATGCAGGAAGTAAAAAAAATCGATTTTGAAGTTGTTCGCCATTGTAAATTATTTAAAATATAAAATGCAGTGAAACGATCTACCCTCTT
Source organism: Maratus michaelseni (assembly GCA_963931845.1). Lineage (NCBI taxonomy): Eukaryota > Metazoa > Arthropoda > Arachnida > Araneae > Salticidae > Maratus > Maratus michaelseni. The sequence goes on along the minus strand of CAWVPG010000079.1, from coordinate 189,857 downwards.
TCAACAATGAAATCTTTGTTATAAATACGAGGTATAGTGGATGTGATATTATAAAATTATCAATATCTTCGAATAGAATTCTGGTGCACGGCTGGAAATTCGTTTACTTATAAATCAGCATATTTTCTATTGTATGAAGTAAAAAAAATTCGATTTTGAAGTTGTTCGCCTTTGAAAAATATTTAAAATATAAAAAAAAGTGAAAAGATCAACTCTGTTCCAACAATGAAACCTTTGTTATAAATACGATGTAAAGAAGATATGATATTATAAAAGTTGCAATATCTTCAAATAGAATTCTGGTGCACGGCTGGAAATTGGTTTTCTTATAAATCAGCACATTTTCTTATGTAGGAAGTAAAAAAAAATTCGATTTTGAAGTTGTTCGCCATTGTAAATTATTTAAAATATAAAATGCAGTGAAACGATCTACTCTCTTTCAACAATGAAATCTTTGTTATAAATACGAGGTATAGTGGATGTGATATTATAAAAGTAGCAATATTTTCGAATAGAATTCTGGTGCACGGCTGGAAATTCGTTTACTTATAAATCAGCACATTTTCTTATGCAGGAAGTAAAAAAAATTCGATTTTGAAGTTGTTCGCCATTGTAAATTATTTAAAGTATAAAATGCAGTGAAACGATCTACTCTCTTTCAACAATGAAATCTTTGTTATAAATACGAGGTATAGTGGATGAGATATTATAAAATTATCTATATCTTCGAATAGAATTCTGGTGCACGGCTGGAAATTCGTTTACTTATAAATCAGTATATTTTCTATTGTATGAAGTAAAAAATAAATTCGATTTTGAAGTTGTTCGCCATTGTAAATTATTTAAAATATAAAATGCAGTGAAACGATCTACTCTCTTTCAACAATGAAATCTTTGTTATAAATACGAGGTAAAGTGGATGTGATATTATAAAAGTAGCAATATTTTCGAATAGAATTCTGGTGCACGGCTGGAAATTCGTTTACTTATAAATCAGCACATTTTCTATTGTATGAAGTAAAAAAAATTCGATTTTGAAGTTGTTCGCCTTTGAAAAATATTTAAAATATAAAAAAAAAGTAAAAAAAAAAACTCTGTTCCAACAATGAAACCTTTGTTATAAATGCTATGTAAAGAAGATCTGATATTATAAAATTTGCAATATCTTCAAACAGAATTCTGGTGCACGCCTGGAAATTGGTTTTCTTATAAATCAGCATATTTTCTTATGTAGGAAGTAAAAAAAATTAGGTTTTGAAGTTGTTCGCCATGGTAAAATATTTAAAATATAAAATACAGTGAAACGATATGCATTTTTCAACAATGAAACCTTTGTTATAAATAAGAGGTAAAGTGGATGTTATAATATAAAATTATAAATATCTTCGAATAGAATTCTGGTGCACGGCTGGAAATTCGTTTACTTATAAATCAGCACATTTTCTTATGTAGGGAGTAAAAAAAAAATCGATTTTGAAGTTGTTCGCCATTGTAAATTATTTAAAATATAAAATGCAGTGAAACGATCTACTCTCTTTCAACAATGAAATCTTTGTTATAAATACGAGGTAAAGTGGTTGTGATATTATAAAAGTAGCAATATTTTCGAATAGAATTCTGGTGCACGGCTGGAAATTGGTTTTCTTATAAATTAGCACATTTTCTTATGTAGGAAGTAAAAAAAAATCGGTTTTGAAGTTGTTCGCCATTGTAAAATATTTAAAATATAAAATACTGTGCAACGATATGCATTTTTCAACAATGAAACCTTTGATATAAATACGAGGTAATGTGAATGAGATATTATAAAATTATCAATATCTTCGAATAGAATTCTGGTGCACGGCCGGAAATTCGTTTACTTATAAATCAGCAACTTTTCTATTGTATGAAATAAAAAAAAATCGATTTTGAAGTTGTTCGCCTTTGAAAAATATTTAAAATATAAAAAAAAGTGAAAAGATCTACTCTGTTCCAACAATGAAACCTTTGTTATAAATACGATGTAAAGAAGATCTGATATTATAAAATTTGCAATATCTTCAAATAGAATTCTGGTGCACGGCTGGAAATTGGTTTTCTTATAAATCAGCACATTTTCTTATGTAGGAAGTAAAAAAAATTCGATTTTGAAGTTGTTCGCCATTGTAAATTATTTAAAATATAAAATAATGTGCAACGACATGCATTTTTCAACAATGAAACCTTTGATATAAATACGAGCTAATGTGGATGAGATATTATAAAATTATCAATATCTTCGAATAGAATTCTGGTGCACGGCTGGAAATTCGTTTACTTATAAATCAGCACATTTTCTATTGTATGAAGTAAAAAAAATTCGATTTTGAAGTTGTTCGCCTTTGAAAAATATTTAAAATATAAAAAAAAGTGTAAAGATCTACTCTGTTCCAACAATGAAACCTTTGTTATAAATACGATGTAAAGAAGATCTGATATTATAAAATTTGCAATATCTTCAAATAGAATTCTGGTGCACGGCTCGAAATTTTTTGTCTTATAAATCAGCACATTTTCTTATGTAGGAAGTAAAAAAAATTCGATTTTGAAGTTGTTCGCCATTGTAAATTATTTAAAATATAAAATGCAGTGAAACGATCTACTCTCTTTCAACAATGAAATCTTTGTTATAAATACGAGGTAAAGTGGATGTGATATTATAAAAGTAGCAATATTTTCGAATAGAATTCTGGTGCACGGCTGGAAATTGGTTTTCTTATAAATCAGCACATTTTCTTATGTAGGAAGTAAAAAAAATTCGATTTTGAAGTTGTTCGCCATTGTAAAATATTTAAAATATAAAATACTGTGCAACGATATGCATTTTTCAACAATGAAACCTTTGTTATAAATACGATGTAAAGAAGATCTGATATTATAAAATTTGCAATATCTTCAAATAGAATTCTGGTGCACGGCTGGAAATTGGTTTTCTTATAAATCAGCACATTTTCTTATGTAGGAAGTAAAAAAAAATTCGATTTTGAAGTTGTTCGCCATTGTAAATTATTTAAAATATAAAATGCAGTGAAACGATCTACTCTCTTTCAACAATGAAATCTTTGTTATAAATACGAGGTATAGTGGATGTGATATTATAAAAGTAGCAATATTTTCGAATAGAATTCTGGTGCACGGCTGCAAATTCGTTTACTTAAAAATCAGCACATTTTCTTATTGGGAGTAAAAAAAAAATCGATTTTGAAGTTGTTCGCCATTGTAAATTATTTAAAATATAAAATGCAGTGAAACGATCTACTCTCTTTCAGCAATGAAATCTTTGTTATAAATACGTGGTACAGCGGATGTGATATTATAAAAGTAGCAATATTTTCGAATAGAATTCTGGTGCACGGCTGGAAATTGGTTTTCTTATAAATCAGCACATTTTCTTATGTAGGAAGTAAAAAAAAATCGGTTTTGAAGTTGTTCGCCATTGTAAAATATTTAAAATATAAAATACTGTGCAACGATATGCATTTTTCAACAATGAAACCTTTGTTATAAATACGATGTAAAGAAGATCTGATATTATAAAATTTGCAATATCTTCAAATAGAATTCTGGTGCACGGCTGGAAATTGGTTTTCTTATAAATCAGCACATTTTCTTATGTAGGAAGTAAAAAAAAATTCGATTTTGAAGTTGTTCGCCTTTGAAAAATATTTAAAATATAAAAAAAAAGTAAAAAAAAAAAAAACTCTGTTCCAACAATGAAACCTTTGTTATAAATGCTATGTAAAGAAGATCTGATATTATAAAATTTGCAATATCTTCAAACAGAATTCTGGTGCACGGCTGGAAATTCGTTTACTTATAAATCAGCACATTTTCTTATGTAGGGAGTAAAAAAAAAAATCGATTTTGAAGTTGTTCGACATTGTAAATTATTTAAAATATAAAATGCAGTGAAACGATCTACTCTCTTTCAACAATGAAATCTTTGTTATAAATACGAGGTAAAGTGGTTGTGATATTATAAGAGTAGCAATATTTTCGAATAGAATTCTGGTGCACGGCTGGAAATTGGTTGTCTTATAAATTAGCACATTTTCTTATGTAGGAAGTAAAAAAAATTCGATTTTGAAGTTGTTCGCCTTTGAAAAATATTTAAAATATAAAAAAAAAGTAAAAAGTACTGTCTTTCAACAATGAAATCTTTGTTATAAATACGAGGTAAAATGGTTGTGATATTATAAAAGTAGCAATATTTTCGAATAGAATTCTGGTGCACGGCTGGAAATTGGTTTTATTATAAATCAGCACATTTTCTTATGTAGGAAGTAAAAAAAAAAATAGGTTTTGAAGTTGTTCGCCATTGTAAAATATTTAAAATATAAAATACTGTGCAACGATATGCATTTTTCAACAATGAAACCTTTGATATAAATACGAGGTAATGTGGATGAGATATTATAAAGTTATCAATATCTTCGAATAGAATTCTGGTGCACGGCTGGAAACTCGTTTACTTATAAATCAGCACATTTTCTATTGTATAAAGTAAAAAAAATTCGATTTTGAAGTTGTTCGCCTTTGAAAAATATTTAAAATATAAAAAAAAAGTGAAAAGATCTACTCTGTTCCAACAATGAAACCTTTGTTATAAATACGAGGTAAAGTGGATGTTATAATATAAAATTCTAAATATCTTCGAATAGAATTCTGGTGCACGGCTGGAAATTCGTTTACTTATAAATTAGCACATTTTCTTATGTAGGAAGTAAAAAAAATTCGATTTTGAAGTTGTTCGCCATTGTAAATTTTTTAAAATATAAAATGCAGTGAAACGGTCTACTCTCTTTCAACAATGAAATCTTTGTTATAAATACGAGGTAAAGTGGATGTGATATTATAAAAGTAGCTATATTTTCGAATAGAATTATGGTGCACGGCTGGAAATTGGTTGTCTTATAAATCAGCACATTGTCTTATGTAGGAAGTAAAAAAAATTCGGTTTTGAAGTTGTTCGCTATTGTAAAATATTTAAAATATAAAATACTGTGCAACGATATGCATTTTTCAACAATGAAACCTTTGATATAAATACGAGGTAATGTGGATGAGATATTATAAAATTATCAATATCTTCGAATACAATTCTGGTGCACGGCTGGAAATTCGTTTACTTAAAAATCAGCACATTTTCTTATGTAGGGAGTAAAAAAAAAATCGATTTTGAAGTTGTTCGCCATTGTAAATTATTTAAAATATAAAATGCAGTGAAAAGATCTACTCTGTTCCAACAATGAAACCTTTGTTATAAAGACGATGTAAAGAAGATCTGATATTATAAAATTTGCAATATCTTCAAATAGAATTCTGGTGCACGGCTGGAAATTGGTTGTCTTATAAATCAGCACATTGTCTTATGTAGGAAGTAAAAAAAATTCGATTTTGAAGTTGTTCGCCATTGTAAAATATTTAAAATATAAAATGATGTGAAACGATCTACTCTCTTTCAACAATGAAACCTTTGTTATAAATACGAGGTAAAGTGGATGTGATAATATAAAATTATACATATCTTCGAACAGAATTCTGATGCGCGGCTGGAAATTCGTTTACTTATAAATCAGCTTATTTTCTTATGCAGGAAGTAAAAAAAATTCGATTTTGAAGTAATTCGCCATTGTAAATTATTTAAAATATAAAATGCAGTGAAACGATCTCCTCTCTTTCAACAATGAAATCTTTGTTATAAATACGAGGTAAACTGGATGTGATTTTATAAAAGTAGCAATATTTTCGAATAGAATTCTGGTGCACGGCTGGAAATTGGTTTTCTTATAAATTAGCACATTTTCTTATGTAGGAAGTAAAAAAAAAAAATCGGTTTTGAAGTTGTTCGCCATTGTAAAATATTTAAAATATAAAATACTGTGCAACGATATGCATTTTTCAACAATGAAACCTTTGTTATAAATACGATGTAAAGAAGATCTGATATTATAAAATTTGCAATATCTTCAAATAGAATTCTGGTGCACGGCTGGAAATTGGTTTTCTTATAAATCAGCACATTTTCTTATGTAGGAAGTAAAAAAAAATTCGATTTTGAAGTTGTTCGCCTTTGAAAAATATTTAAAATATAAAAAAAAAAGTAAAAAAAAAAAAACTCTGTTCCAACAATGAAACCTTTGTTATAAATGCTATGTAAAGAAGATCTGATATTATAAAATTTGCAATATCTTCAAACAGAATTCTGGTGCACGGCTGGAAATTCGTTTACTTATAAATCAGCACATTTTCTTATGTAGGGAGTAAAAAAAAAATCGATTTTGAAGTTGTTCGACATTGTAAATTATTTAAAATATAAAATGCAGTGAAACGATCTACTCTCTTTCAACAATGAAATCTTTGTTATAAATACGAGGTAAAGTGGTTGTGATATTATAAAAGTAGCAATATTTTCGAATAGAATTCTGGTGCACGGCTGGAAATTGGTTGTCTTATAAATCAGCACATTGTCTTATGTAGGAAGTAAAAAAAATTCGGTTTTGAAGTTGTTCGCTATTGTAAAATATTTAAAATATAAAATACTGTGCAACGATATGCATTTTTCAACAACGAAACCTTTGATATAAATACGAGGTAATGTGGATGAGATATTATAAAATTATCAATATCTTCGAATACAATTCTGGTGCACGGCTGCAAATTCGTTTACTTAAAAATCAGCACATTTTCTTATTGGGAGTAAAAAAAAATCGATTTTGAAGTTGTTCGCCATTGTAAATTATTTAAAATATAAAATGCAGTGAAAAGATCTACTCTGTTCCAACAATGAAACCTTTGTTATAAATACGATGTAAAGAAGATCTGATATTATAAAATTTGCAATATCTTCAAATAGAATTCTGGTGCACGGCTGGAAATTGGTTGTCTTATAAATCAGCACATTGTCTTATGTAGGAAGTAAAAAAAATTCGATTTTGAAGTTGTTCGCCATTGTAAAATATTTAAAATATAAAATGATGTGAAACGATCTACTCTCTTTCAACAATGAAACCTTTGTTATAAATACGAGGTAAAGTGGATGTGATAATATAAAATTATAAATATCTTCGAACAGAATTCTGGTGCGCGGCTGGAAATTCGTTTACTTATAAATCAGCTTATTTTCTTATGCAGGAAGTAAAACAAATTCGATTTTGAAGTAATTCGCCATTGTAAATTATTTAAAATATAAAATGCAGTGAAACGATCTCCTCTCTTTCAACAATGAAATCTTTGTTATAAATACGAGGTAAAGTGGATGTGATTTTATAAAAGTAGCAATATTTTCGTATAGAATTCTGGTGCACGGCTGGAAATTGGTTTTCTTATAAATTAGCACATTTTCTTATGTAGGAAGTAAAAAAAAAATCGGTTTTGAAGTTGTTCGCCATTGTAAAATATTTAAAATATAAAATACTGTGCAACGATATGCATTTTTCAACAATGAAACCTTTGTTATAAATACGATGTAAAGAAGATCTGATATTATAAAATTTGCAATATCTTCAAATAGAATTCTGGTGCACGGCTGGAAATTGGTTTTCTTATAAATCAGCACATTTTCTTATGTAGGAAGTAAAAAAAAATTCGATTTTGAAGTTGTTCGCCATTGTAAATTATTTAAAATATAAAATGCAGTGAAACGATCTACTCTCTTTCAACAATGAAATCTTTGTTATAAATACGAGGTAAAGTGGATGTGATATTATAAAAGTAGCAATTTTTTCGAATAGAATTCTGGTGCACGGCTGGAAATTGTTTTTCTTATAAATCAGCACATTTTCTTATGTAGGAAGTAAAACAAATTCGGTTTTAAAGTTGTTCGCCATTGTAAAATATTTAAAATATAAAATACTGTGAAACGATATGCATTTTTCAACAATGTAACCTTTGTTATAAATACGAGGTAAAGTGGATGTTATAATCTAAAATTATAAATATCTTCGAATAGAATTCTGGTGCACGGCTGGAAATTCGTTTACTTATAAATCAGCACATTTTCTTATGTAGGAAGTAAAAAAATTCGATTTTGAAGTTGTTCGTCATTGTAAATTATTTAAAATATAAAATACAGTGAAACGATCTACTCTCTTTCAACAATGAAATCTTTGTTATAAATACGAGGTAAAGTGGATGTGATATGATAAAAGTAGCAATATTTTCGAATAGAATTCTGGTGCACGGCTGGAAATTCGTTTACTTATAAATCAGCACATTTTCTATTGTATGAAGTAAAAAAAAAAATCGATTTTGAAGTTGTTCGCCTTTGAAAAATATTTAAAATATAAAAAAAAAGTAAAAAAAAAAAAACTCTGTTCCAACAATGAAACCTTTGTTATAAATGCTATGTAAAGAAGATCTGATATTATAAAATTTGCAATATCTTCAAACAGAATTCTGGTGCACGCCTGGAAATTGGTTTTCTTATAAATCAGCATATTTTCTTATGTAGGAAGTAAAAAAAATTAGGTTTTGAAGTTGTTCGCTATTGTAAAATATTTAAAATATAAAATACAGTGAAACGATATGCATTTTTCAACAATGAAACCTTTGTTATAAATACGAGGTAAAGTGGATGTTATAATATAAAATTATAAATATCTTCGAATAGAATTCTGGTGCACGGCTGGAAATTGGTTTTCTTATAAATCAGCACATTTTCTTATGTAGGAAGTAAAAAAAAATTCGATTTTGAAGTTGTTCGCCATTGTAAATTATTTAAAATATAAAATGCAGTGAAAATATATGCATTTTTCAACAATGAAACCTTTGTTATAAATACGATGTAAAGTGGATGTTATAATATAAAATTATAAATATCTTCGAATAGAATTCTGGAGCACGGCTGGAAATTGGTTGTCTTATAAATCAGCACATTTTCTTATGTAGGAAGTAAAAAAAATTCGATTTTGAAGTTGTTCGCCATTGTAAAATATTTAAAATATAAAACACTGTGCAACGATATGCATTTTTCAACAATGAAACCTTTGATATAAATACGAGGTAATGTGAATGAGATATTATAAAATTATCAATATCTTCGAATAGAATTCTGGTGCACGGCTGGAAATTCGTTTACTTATAAATCAGCAACTTTTCTATTGTATGAAATAAAAAAAAATTCGATTTTGAAGTTGTTCGTCTTTGAAAAATATTTAAAATATAAAAAAAAGTGAAAAGATCTACTCTGTTCCAACAATGAAACCTTTGTTATAAATACGATGTAAAGAAGATCTGATATTATAAAATTTGCAATATCTTCAAATAGAATTCTGGTGCACGGCTGGAAATTGGTTTTCTTATAAATCAGCACATTTTCTTATGTAGGAAGTAAAAAAAATTCGATTTTGAAGTTGTTCGCCATTGTAAATTATTTAAAATATAAAATACTGTGCAACGATATGCATTTTTCAACAATGAAACCTTTGATATAAATACGAGGTAATGTGGATGAGATATTATAAAATTATCAATATCTTCGAATAGAATTCTGGTGCACGACTGGAAATTCCTTTACTTATAAATCAGCACATTTTCTATTGTATGAAGTAAAAAAAAATCGATTTTGAAGTTGTTCGCCTTTGAAAAATATTTAAAATATAAAAAAAAGTGAAAAGATCTACTCTGTTCCAACAATGAAACCTTTGTTATAAATACGATGTAAAGAAGATCTGATATTATAAAATTTGCAATATCTTCAAATAGAATTCTGGTGCACGGCTGGAAATTTTTTGTCTTATAAATCAGCACATTTTCTTATGTAGGAAGTAAAAAAAATTCGATTTTGAAGTTGTTCGCCATTGTAAATTATTTAAAATATAAAATGCAGTGAAACGATCTACTCTCTTTCAACAATGAAATCTTTATTATAAATACGAGGTAAAGTGGATGTGATATTATAAAAGTAGCAATATTTTCGAATAGAATTCTGGTGCACGGCTGGAAATTGGTTTTCTTATAAATCACCACATTTTCTTATGTAGGAAATAAAAAAAAATTCGGTTTTGAAGTTGTTCGCCATTGTAAAATATTTAAAATATAAAATACTGTGAAACGATATGCATTTTTCAACAATGAAACCTTTGTTATAAATACGAGGTAAAGTGGATGTTATAATATAAAATTATAAATATCTTCGAATAGAATTCTGGTGCACGGCTGGAAATTCGTTTACTTATAAATCAGCACATTTTCTTATGCAGGAAGTAAAAAAAAATCGATTTTGTAGTTGTTCGCCATTGTAAATTATTTAAAATATAAAATGCAGTGAAACGATCTACTCTCTTTCAACAATGAAATCTTTGTTATAAATACGAGTTATAGTGGATGTGATATTATAAAAGTAGCAATATTTTCTAATAGAATTCTGGTGCACGGCTGGAAATTCGTTTACTTATAAATCAGCACATTTTCTTATGCAGGAAGTAAAAAAAATTCGATTTTGAAGTTGTTCGCCATTGTAAATTATTTAAAATATAAAATGCAGTGAAACGATCTACTCTCTTTCAACAATGAAATCTTTGTTATAAATACGAGGTATAGTGGATGAGATATTATAAAATTATCAATATCTTCGAATAGAATTCTGGTGCACGGCTGGAAATTAGTTTACTTATAAATCAGCATATTTTCTATTGTATGAAGTAAAAAACATTCGATTTTGAAGTTGTTCGCCTTTGAAAAATATTTAAAATATAAAAAAAAGTGAAAAGATCAACTCTGTTCCAACAATGAAACCTTTGTTATAAATACGATGTAAAGAAGATATGATATGATAAAATTTGCAATATCTTCAAATAGAATTCTGGTGCACGGCTGGAAATTGGTTTTCTTATAAATCAGCACATTTTCATATGTAGGAAGTAAAAAAAATTCGATTTTGAAGTTGTTCGCCATTGTAAATTATTTAAAATATAAAATGATGTGAAACGATCTACTCTCTTTCAACAATGAAACCTTTGTTATAAATACGAGGTAAAGTGGATGTGATAATATAAAATTATAAATATCTTCGAATAGAATTCTGGTGCACGGCTGGAAATTCGTTTACTTATAAATCAGCTTATTTTCTTATGCAGGAAGTAAAAAAAAATTCGATTTTGAAGTTGTTCGCCATTGTAAATTATTTAAAATATAAAATGCATTGAAACGATCTACTCTCTTTCAACAATGAAATCTTTGTTATAAATACGAGGTAAAGTGGATGTGATATTATAAAAGTAGCAATATTTTCGAATAGAATTCTGGTGCACGGCTGGAAATTGGTTTTCTTATAAATTAGCACATTTTCTTATGTAGGAAGTAAAAAAAATTCGGTTTTGAAGTTGTTCGCCATTGTAAAATATTTAAAATATAAAATACTGTGCAGCGATATGCATTTTTCAACAATGAAACCTTTGATATAAATACGAGGTAATGTGAATGAGATATTATAAAATTATCAATATCTTCGAATAGAATTCTGGTGCACGGCCGGAAATTCGTTTACTTATAAATCAGCAACTTTTCTATTGTATGAAATAAAAAAAAATCGATTTTGAAGTTGTTTGCCTTTGAAAAATATTTAAAATATAAAAAAAAGTGAAAAGATCTACTCTGTTCCAACAATGAAACCTTTGTTATAAATACGATGTAAAGAAGATCTGATATTATAAAATTTGCAATATCTTCAAATAGAATTCTGGTGCACGGCTGGAAATTGGTTTTCTTATAAATCAGCACATTTTCTTATGTAGGAAGTAAAAAAAATTCGATTTTGAAGTTGTTCGCCATTGTAAATTATTTAAAATATAAAATACTGTGCAACGACATGCATTTTCAACAATGAAACCTTTGATATAAATACGAGCTAATGTGGATGAGATATTATAAAATTATCAATATCTTCGAATAGAATTCTGGTGCACGGCTGGAAATTCGTTTACTTATAAATCAGCACATTTTCTATTGTATGAAGTAAAAAAAATTCGATTTTGAAGTTGTTCGCCTTTGAAAAATATTTAAAATATAAAAAAAAGTGTAAAGATCTACTCTGTTCCAACAATGAAACCTTTGTTATAAATACGATGTAAAGAAGATCTGATATTATAAAATTTGCAATATCTTCAAATAGAATTCTGGTGCACGGCTGGAAATTTTTTGTCTTATAAATCAGCACATTTTCTTATGTAGGAAGTAAAAAAAATTCGATTTTGAAGTTGTTCGCCATTGTAAATTATTTAAAATATAAAATGCAGTGAAACGATCTACTCTCTTTCAACAATGAAATCTTTGTTATAAATACGAGGTAAAGTGGATGTGATATTATAAAAGTAGCAATATTTTCGAATAGAATTCTGGTGCACGGCTGGAAATTGGTTTTCTTATAAATCAGCACATTTTCTTATGTAGGAAGTAAAAAAAATTCGGTTTTGAAGTTGTTCGCCATTGTAAAATATTTAAAATATAAAATACTGTGAAACGATATGCATTTTTCAACAATGAAACCTTTGTTATAAATACGAGGTAAAGTGGATGTTATAATATAAAATTATAAATATCTTCGAATAGAATTCTGGTGCACGGCTGGAAATTCGTTTACTTATAAATCAGCACATTTTCTTATGCAGGAAGTAAAAAAAATTCGATTTTGTAGTTGTTCGCCATTGTAAATTATTTAAAATATAAAATGCAGTGAAACGATCTACTCTCTTTCAACAATGAAATCTTTTTTATAAATACGAGGTATAGTGGATGTGATATTATGAAAGTAGCAATATTTTCGAATAGAATTCTGGTGCACGGCTGGAAATTCGTTTACTTATAAATCAGCACATTTTCTTATGCAGGAAGTAAAAAAAATCGATTTTGAAGTTGTTCGCCATTGTAAATTATTTAAAATATAAAATGCAGTGAAACGATCTACTCTCTTTCAACAATGAAATCTTTGTTATAAATACGAGGTATAGTGGATGTGATATTATAAAATTATCAATATCTTCGAATAGAATTCTGGTGCACGGCTGGAAATTCGTTTACTTATAAATAAGCATATTTTCTATTGTATGAAGTAAAAAAAATTCGATTTTGAAGTTGTTCGCCTTTGAAAAATATTTAAAATATAAAAAAAAGTGAAAAGATCAACTCTGTTCCAACAATGAAACCTTTGTTATAAATACGATGTAAAGAAGATATGATATTATAAAAGTTGCAATATCTTCAAATAGAATTCTGGTGCACGGCTGGAAATTGGTTTTCTTATAAATCAGCACATTTTCTTATGTAGGAAGTAAAAAAAAATTCGATTTTGAAGTTGTTCGCCATTGTAAATTATTTAAAATATAAAATGCAGTGAAACGATCTACTCTCTTTCAACAATGAAATCTTTGTTATAAATACGAGGTATAGTGGATGTGATATTATAAAAGTAGCAATATTTTCGAATAGAATTCTGGTGCACGGCTGGAAATTCGTTTACTTATAAATCAGCACATTTTCTTATGCAGGAAGTAAAAAAAATTCGATTTTGAAGTTGTTCGCCATTGTAAATTATTTAAAGTATAAAATGCAGTGAAACGATCTACTCTCTTTCAACAATGAAATCTTTGTTATAAATACGAGGTATAGTGGATGAGATATTATAAAATTATCAATATCTTCGAATAGAATTCTGGTGCACGGCTGGAAATTCGTTTACTTATAAATCAGTATATTTTCTATTGTATGAAGTAAAAAAAAATTCGATTTTGAAGTTGTTCGCCATTGTAAATTATTTAAAATATAAAATGCAGTGAAACGATCTACTCTCTTTCAACAATGAAATCTTTGTTATAAATACGAGGTAAAGTGGATGTGATATTATAAAAGTAGCAATATTTTCGAATAGAATTCTGGTGCACGGCTGGAAATTCGTTTACTTATAAATGAGCACATTTTCTATTGTATGAAGTAAAAAAAATTCGATTTTGAAGTTGTTCGCCTTTGAAAAATATTTAAAATATAAAAAAAAAGTAAAAAAAAAAAACTCTGTTCCAACAATGAAACCTTTGTTATAAATGCTATGTAAAGAAGATCTGATATTATAAAATTTGCAATATCTTCAAACAGAATTCTGGTGCACGCCTGGAAATTGGTTTTCTTATAAATCAGCATATTTTCTTATGTAGGAAGTAAAAAAAATTAGGTTTTGAAGTTGTTCGCCATGGTAAAATATTTAAAATATAAAATACAGTGAAACGATATGCATTTTTCAACAATGAAACCTTTGTTATAAATAAGAGGTAAAGTGGATGTTATAATATAAAATTATAAATATCTTCGAATAGAATTCTGGTGCACGGCTGGAAATTCGTTTACTTATAAATCAGCACATTTTCTTATGTAGGGAGTAAAAAAAAAATCGATTTTGAAGTTGTTCGCCATTGTAAATTATTTAAAATATAAAATGCAGTGAAACGATCTACTCTCTTTCAACAATGAAATCTTTGTTATAAATACGAGGTAAAGTGGTTGTGATATTATAAAAGTAGCAATATTTTCGAATAGAATTCTGGTGCACGGCTGGAAATTGGTTTTCTTATAAATTAGCACATTTTCTTATGTAGGAAGTAAAAAAAAATCGGTTTTGAAGTTGTTCGCCATTGTAAAATATTTAAAATATAAAATACTGTGCAACGATATGCATTTTTCAACAATGAAACCTTTGATATAAATACGAGGTAATGTGAATGAGATATTATAAAATTATCAATATCTTCGAATAGAATTCTGGTGCACGGCCGGAAATTCGTTTACTTATAAATCAGCAACTTTTCTATTGTATGAAATAAAAAAAAATCGATTTTGAAGTTGTTCGCCTTTGAAAAATATTTAAAATATAAAAAAAAGTGAAAAGATCTACTCTGTTCCAACAATGAAACCTTTGTTATAAATACGATGTAAAGAAGATCTGATATTATAAAATTTGCAATATCTTCAAATAGAATTCTGGTGCACGGCTGGAAATTGGTTTTCTTATAAATCAGCACATTTTCTTATGTAGGAAGTAAAAAAAATTCGATTTTGAAGTTGTTCGCCATTGTAAATTATTTAAAATATAAAATAATGTGCAACGACATGCATTTTTCAACAATGAAACCTTTGATATAAATACGAGCTAATGTGGATGAGATATTATAAAATTATCAATATCTTCGAATAGAATTCTGGTGCACGGCTGGAAATTCGTTTACTTATAAATCAGCACATTTTCTATTGTATGAAGTAAAAAAAATTCGATTTTGAAGTTGTTCGCCTTTGAAAAATATTTAAAATATAAAAAAAAGTGTAAAGATCTACTCTGTTCCAACAATGAAACCTTTGTTATAAATACGATGTAAAGAAGATCTGATATTATAAAATTTGCAATATCTTCAAATAGAATTCTGGTGCACGGCTCGAAATTTTTTGTCTTATAAATCAGCACATTTTCTTATGTAGGAAGTAAAAAAAATTCGATTTTGAAGTTGTTCGCCATTGTAAATTATTTAAAATATAAAATGCAGTGAAACGATCTACTCTCTTTCAACAATGAAATCTTTGTTATAAATACGAGGTAAAGTGGATGTGATATTATAAAATTTGCAATATTTTCGAATAGAATTCTGGTGCACGGCTGGAAATTGGTTTTCTTATAAATCAGCACATTTTCTTATGTAGGAATTAAAAAAAATTCGGTTTTGAAGTTGTTCGCCATTGTAAAATATTTAAAATATAAAATACTGTGAAACGATATGCATTTTTCAACAATGAAACCTTTGTTATAAATACGAGGTAAAGTGGATGTTATAATATAAAATTATAAATATCTTCGAATAGAATTCTGGTGCACGGCTGGAAATTCGTTTTACTTATAAATCAGCACATTTTCTTATGCAGGAATTTAAAAAAAATCGATTTTGTAGTTGTTCGCCATTGTAAATTATTTAAAATATAAAATGCAGTGAAACGATCTACTCTCTTTCAACAATGAAATCTTTTTTATAAATACGAGGTATAGTGGATGTGATATTATAAAAGTAGCAATATTTTCGAATAGAATTCTGGTGCACGGCTGGAAATTCGTTTACTTATAAATCAGCACATTTTCTTATGCAGGAAGTAAATAAAATTCGATTTTGAAGTTGTTCGCCATTGTAAATTATTTAAAATATAAAATGCAGTGAAACGATCTACTCTCTTTCAACAATGAAATCTTTGTTATAAATACGAGGTATAGTGGATGTGATATTATAAAATTATCAATATCTTCGAATAGAATTCTGGTGCACGGCTGGAAATTCGTTTACTTATAAATCAGCATATTTTCTATTGTATGAAGTAAAAAAAATTCGATTTTGAAGTTGTTCGCCTTTGAAAAATATTTAAAATATAAAAAAATGTGAAAAGATCAACTCTGTTCCAACAATGAAACCTTTGTTATAAATACGATGTAAAGAAGATATGATATTATAAAAGTTGCAATATCTTCAAATAGAATTCTGGTGCACGGCTGGAAATTGGTTTTCTTATAAATCAGCACATTTTCTTATGTAGGAAGTAAAAAAAATTCGATTTTGAAGTTGTTCGCCATTGTAAATTATTTAAAATATAAAATGCAGTGAAACGATCTACTCTCTTTCAACAATGAAATCTTTGTTATAAATACGAGGTAAAGTGGTTGTGATATTATAAAAGTAGCAATATTTTCGAATAGAATTCTGGTGCACGGCTGGAAATTGGTTTTCTTATAAATTAGCACATTTTCTTATGTAGGAAGTAAAAAAAAACGGTTTTGAAGTTGTTCGCCATTGTAAAATATTTAAAATATAAAATACTGTGAAACGATATGCATTTTTCAACAATGAAACCTTTGTTATAAATACGAGGTAAAGTGGATGTTATAATATAAAATTATAAATATCTTCGAATAGAATTCTGGTGCACGGCTGGAAATTCGTTTATTTATAAATCAGCACATTTTCTTATGCAGGAAGTAAAAAAAATTCGATTTTGTAGTTGTTCGCCATTGTAAATTATTTAAAATATAAAATGCAGTGAAACGATCTACTCTCTTTCAACAATGAAATCTTTTTTATAAATACGAGGTATATTGGATGTGATATTATAAAAGTAGCAATATTTTCGAATAGAATTCTGGTGCACGGCTGGAAATTCGTTTACTTATAAATCAGCATATTTTCTATTGTATGAAGTAAAAAAAATTCGATTTTGAAGTTGTTCGCCTTTGAAAAATATTTAAAATATAAAAAAAAGTGAAAAGATCAACTCTGTTCCAACAATGAAACCTTTGTTATAAATACGATGTAAAGAAGATATGATATTATAAAAGTTGCAATATCTTCAAATAGAATTCTGGTGCACGGCTGGAAATTGGTTTTCTTATAAATCAGCACATTTTCTTATGTAGGAAGTAAAAAAAATTCGATTTTGAAGTTGTTCGCCATTGTAAATTATTTAAAATATAAAATGCAGTGAAACGATCTACTCTCTTTCAACAATGAAATCTTTGTTATAAATACGAGGTATAGTGGATGTGATATTATAAAAGTAGCAATATTTTCGAATAGAATTCTGGTGCACGGCTGGAAATTCGTTTACTTATAAATCAGCACATTTTCTTATGCAGGAAGTAAAAAAAATTCGATTTTGAAGTTGTTCGCCATTGTAAATTATTTAAAGTATAAAATGCAGTGAAACGATCTACTCTCTTTCAACAATGAAATCTTTGTTATAAATACGAGGTATAGTGGATGAGATATTATAAAATTATCAATATCTTCGAATAGAATTCTGGTGCACGGCTGGAAATTCGTTTACTTATAAATCAGTATATTTTCTATTGTATGAAGTAAAAAAAATTCGATTTTGAAGTTGTTCGCCATTGTAAATTATTTAAAATATAAAATGCAGTGAAACGATCTACTCTCTTTCAACAATGAAATCTTTGTTATAAATACGAGGTAAAGTGGATGTGATATTATAAAAGTAGCAATATTTTCGAATAGAATTCTGGTGCACGGCTGGAAATTCGTTTACTTATAAATCAGCACATTTTCTATTGTATGAAGTAAAAAAAATTCGATTTTGAAGTTGTTCGCCTTTGAAAAATATTTAAAATATAAAAAAAAAGTTAAAAAAAAAACTCTGTTCCAACAATGAAACCTTTGTTATAAATGCTATGTAAAGAAGATCTGATATTATAAAATTTGCAATATCTTCAAACAGAATTCTGGTGCACGCCTGGAAATTGGTTTTCTTATAAATCAGCATATTTTCTTATGTAGGAAGTAAAAAAAATTAGGTTTTGAAGTTGTTCGCCATTGTAAAATATTTAAAATATAAAATACAGTGAAACGATATGCATTTTTCAACAATGAAACCTTTGTTATAAATACGAGGTAAAGTGGATGTTATAATATAAAATTATAAATATCTTCGAATAGAATTCTGGTGCACGGCTGGAAATTCGTTTACTTATAAATCAGCACATTTTCTTATGTAGGGAGTAAAGAAAAAATCGATTTTGAAGTTGTTCGCCATTGTAAATTATTTAAAATGTAAAATGCAGTGAAACGATCTACTCTCTTTCAACAATGAAATCTTTGTTATAAATACGAGGTAAAGTGGTTGTGATATTATAAAAGTAGCAATATTTTCGAATAGAATTCTGGTGTACGGCTGGAAATTGGTTTTCTTATAAATTAGCACATTTTCTTATGTAGGAAGTAAAAAAAAATCGGTTTTGAAGTTGTTCGCCATTGTAAAATATTTAAAATATAAAATACTGTGCAACGATATGCATTTTTCAACAATGAAACCTTTGATATAAATACGAGGTAATGTGAATGAGATATTATAAAATTATCAATATCTTCGAATAGAATTCTGGTGCACGGCCGGAAATTCGTTTACTTATAAATCAGCAACTTTTCTATTGTATGAAATAAAAAAAAATCGATTTTGAAGTTGTTCGCCTTTGAAAAATATTTAAAATATAAAAAAAAGTGAAAAGATCTACTCTGTTCCAACAATGAAACCTTTGTTATAAATACGATGTAAAGAAGATCTGATATTATAAAATTTGCAATATCTTCAAATAGAATTCTGGTGCACGGCTGGAAATTGGTTTTCTTATAAATCAGCACATTTTCTTATGTAGGAAGTAAAAAAAATTCGATTTTGAAGTTGTTCGCCATTGTAAATTATTTAAAATATAAAATACTGTGCAACGACATGCATTTTTCAACAATGAAACCTTTGATATAAATACGAGCTAATGTGGATGAGATATTATAAAATTATCAATATCTTCGAATAGAATTCTGGTGCACGGCTGGAAATTCGTTTACTTATAAATCAGCACATTTTCTATTGTATGAAGTAAAAAAAATTCGATTTTGAAGTTGTTCGCCTTTGAAAAATATTTAAAATATAAAAAAAAGTGTAAAGATCTACTCTGTTCCAACAATGAAACCTTTGTTATAAATACGATGTAAAGAAGATCTGATATTATAAAATTTGCAATATCTTCAAATAGAATTCTGGTGCACGGCTGGAAATTTTTTGTCTTATAAATCAGCACATTTTCTTATGTAGGAAGTAAAAAAAATTCGATTTTGAAGTTGTTCGCCATTGTAAATTATTTAAAATATAAAATGCAGTGAAACGATCTACTCTCTTTCAACAATGAAATCTTTGTTATAAATACGAGGTAAAGTGGATGTGATATTATAAAAGTAGCAATATTTTCGAATAGAATTCTGGTGCACGGCTGGAAATTGGTTTTCTTATAAATCAGCACATTTTCTTATGTAGGAAGTAAAAAAAATTCGGTTTTGAAGTTGTTCGCCATTGTAAAATATTTAAAATATAAAATACTGTGCAACGATATGCATTTTTCCACAATGAAACCTTTGATATAAATACGAGGTAATGTGGATGAGATATTATAAAATTATCAATATCTTCGAATACAATTCTGGTGCACGGCTGGAAATTCGTTTACTTATAAATCAGCACATTTTCTTATGCAGGAAGTAAAAAAAATTCGATTTTGTAGTTGTTCGCCATTGTAAATTATTTAAAATATAAAATGCAGTGAAACGATCTACTGTCTTTCAACAATGAAATCTTTTTTATAAATACGAGGTATAGTGGATGTGATATTATAAAAGTAGCAATATTTTCGAATAGAATTCTGGTGCACGGCTGGAAATTCGTTTACTTATAAATCAGCACATTTTCTTATGCAGGAAGTAAAAAAAATTCGATTTTGAAGTTGTTCGTCATTGTAAATTATTTAAAATATAAAATGCAGTGAAACGATCTACTCTCTTTCAACAATGAAATCTTTGTTATAAATACGAGGTATAGTGGATGTGATATTATAAAATTATCAATATCTTCGAATAGAATTCTGGTGCACGGCTGGAAATTCGTTTACTTATAAATCAGCATATTTTCTATTGTATGAAGTAAAAAAAATTCGATTTTGAAGTTGTTCGCGTTTGAAAAATATTTAAAATATAAAAAAAAGTGAAAAGATCAACTCTGTTCCAACAATGAAACCTTTGTTATAAATACGATGTAAAGAAGATATGATATTATAAAAGTTGCAATATCTTCAAATAGAATTCTGGTGCACGGCTGGAAATTGGTTTTCTTATAAATCAGCACATTTTCTTATGTGGGAAGTAAAAAAAATTCGATTTTGAAGTTGTTCGCCATTGTAAATTATTTAAAATATAAAATGCAGTGAAACGATCTACTCTCTTTCAACAATGAAATCTTTGTTATAAATACGAGGTATAGTGGATGTGATATTATAAAAGTAGCAATATTTTCGAATAGAATTCTGGTGCACGGCTGGAAATTCGTTTACTTATAAATCAGCACATTTTCTTATGCAGGAAGTAAAAAAAATTCGATTTTGAAGTTGTTCGCTATTGTAAATTATTTAAAGTATAAAATGCAGTGAAACGATCTACTCTCTTTCAACAATGAAATCTTTGTTATAAATACGAGGTATAGTGGATGAGATATTATAAAATTATCAATATCTTCGAATAGAATTCTGGTGCACGGCTGGAAATTCGTTTACTTATAAATCAGTATATTTTCTATTGTATGAAGTAAAAAAAAATTCGATTTTGAAGTTGTTCGCCATTGTAAATTATCTAAAATATAAAATGCAGTGAAACGATCTACTCTCTTTCAACAATGAAATCTTTGTTATAAATACGAGGTAAAGTGGATGTGATATTATAAAAGTAGCAATATTTTCGAATAGAATTCTGGTGCACGGCTGGAAATTCGTTTACTTATAAATCAGCACATTTTCTATTGTATGAAGTAAAAAAAATTCGATTTTGAAGTTGTTCGCCTTTGAAAAATATTTAAAATATAAAAAAAAGTGAAAAGATCTACTCTGTTCCAACAATGAAACCTTTGTTATAAATACGATGTAAAGAAGATCTGATATTATAAAATTTGCAATATCTTCAAACAGAATTCTGGTGCACGCCTGGCAATTGGTTTTCTTATAAATCAGCATATTTTCTTATGTAGGAAGTAAAAAAAATTAGGTTTTGAAGTTGTTCGCCATTGTAAAATATTTAAAATATAAAATACAGTGAAACGATATGCATTTTTCAACAATGAAACCTTTGTTATAAATACGAGGTAAAGTGGATGTTATAATATAAAATTATAAATATCTTCGAATAGAATTCTGGTGCACGGCTGGAAATTCGTTTACTTATAAATCAGCACATTTTCTTATGTAGGAAGTAACAAAAATTCGATTTTGAATGTGTTCGCCATTGTAAATTATTTAAAATATAAAATGCTGTGAAACGATGTACTCTCTTTCAACAATGAAATCTTTTTTATAAATACGAGGTATAGTGGATGTGATATTATAAAAGTAGCAATATTTTCGAATAGAATTCTGGTGCACGGCTGGAAATTGGTTTTCTTATAAATTAGCACATTTTCTTATGTAGGAAGTAAAAAAAAATCGGTTTTGAAGTTGTTCGCCATTGTAAAATATTTATAATATAAAATACTGTGCAACGATATGCATTTTTCCACAATGAAACCTTTGATATAAATACGAGGTAATGTGGATGAGATATTATAAAATTATCAATATCTTCGAATACAATTCTGGTGCACGGCTGGAAATTCGTTTACTTATAAATCAGACATTTTCTTATGTAGGGAGTAAAAAAAAAAATCGATTTTGAAGTTGTTCGCCATTGTAAATTATTTAAAATATAAAATGCAGTGAAACGATCTACTCTCTTTCAACAATGAAACCTTTGATATAAATACGAGGTAATGTGGATGAGATATTATAAAATTATCAATATCTTCGAATAGAATTCTGGTGCACGGCTGGAAATTCCTTTACTTATAAATCAGCACATTTTCTATTGTATGAAGTAAAAAAAATTCGATTTTGAAGTTGTTCGCCTTTGAAAAATATTTAAAATATAAAAAAAAGTGAAAAGATCTACTCTGTTCCAACAATGAAACCTTTGTTATAAATACGATGTAAAGAAGATCTAAGGATCTGCAGTGAAACGATCTACTCTCTTTCAACAATGAAATCTTTTTTATAAATACGAGGTATAGTGGATGTGATATTATAAAAGTAGCAATATTTTCGAATAGAATTCTGGTGCACGGCTGGAAATTCGTTTACTTATAAATCAGCACATTTTCTTATGCAGGAAGTAAAAAAAATTCGATTTTGAAGTTGTTCGCCATTGTAAATTATTTAAAATATAAAATGCAGTGAAACGATCTACTCTCTTTCAACAATGAAATCTTTGTTATAAATACGAGGTAAAGTGGATGTGATATTATAAAAGTAGCAATTTTTTCGAATAGAATTCTGGTGCACGGCTGGAAATTGGTTTTCTTATAAATCAGCACATTTTCTTATGTAGGAAGTAAAACAAATTCGGTTTTAAAGTTGTTCGCCATTGTAAAATATTTAAAATATAAAATACTGTGAAACGATATGCATTTTTCAACAATGAAACCTTTGTTATAAATACGAGGTAAAGTGGATGTTATAATCTAAAATTATAAATATCTTCGAATAGAATTCTGGTGCACTGCTGGAAATTCGTTTACTTATAAATCAGCACATTTTCTTATGTAGGAAGTAAAAAAATTCGATTTTGAAGTTGTTCGCCATTGTAAATTATTTAAAATATAAAATACAGTGAAACGATCTACTCTCTTTCAACAATGAAATCTTTGTTATAAATACGAGGTAAAGTGGATGTGATATGATAAAAGTAGCAATATTTTCGAATAGAATTCTGGTGCACGGCTGGAAATTCGTTTACTTATAAATCAGCACATTTTCTATTGTATGAAGTAAAAAAAAATCGATTTTGAAGTTGTTCGCCTTTGAAAAATATTTAAAATATAAAAAAAAAGTAAAAAAAAAAAAACTCTGTTCCAAAAATGAAACCTTTGTTATAAATGTTATGTAAAGAAGATCTGATATTATAAAATTTGCAATATCTTCAAACAGTATTCTGGTGCACGCCTGGAAATTGGTTTTCTTATAAATCAGCATATTTTCTTATGTAGGGAGTAAAAAAAAATCGATTTTGAAGTTGTTCGCCATTGTAAATTATTTAAAATATAAAATGCAGTGAAACGATCTACTCTCTTTCAACAATGAAATCTTTGTTATAAATACGAGGTAAAGTGGTTGTGATATTATAAAAGTAGCAATATTTTCGAATAGAATTCTGGTGCACGGCTGGAAATTGGTTTTCTTATAAATTAGCACATTTTCTTATGTAGGAAGTAAAAAAAAAACGGTTTTGAAGTTGTTCGCCATTGTAAAATATTTAAAATATAAAATACTGTGCAACGATATGCATTTTTCAACAATGAAACCTTTGATATAAATACGAGGTAATGTGGATGAGATATTATAAAATTATCAATATCTTCGAATACAATTCTGGTGCACGGCTGGAAATTCGTTTACTTAAAAATCAGATATTTTCTTATGTAGGGAGTAAAAAAAAATCGATTTTGAAGTTGTTCGCCATTGTAAATTATTTAAAATATAAAATGCAGTGAAAAGATCTACTCTCTTTCAACAATGAAATCTTTGTTATAAATACGATGTAAAGAAGATCTGATATTATAAAATTTGCAATATCTTCAAATAGAATTCTGGTGCACGGCTGGAAATTGGTTTTCTTATAAATCAGCAACTTTTCTATTGTATGAAATAAAAAAAATTCGATTTTGAAGTTGTTCGTCTTTGAAAAATATTTAAAATATAAAAAAAAGTGAAAAGATCTACTCTGTTCCAACAATGAAACCTTTGTTATAAATACGATGTAAAGAAGATCTGATATTATAAAATTTGCAATATCTTCAAATAGAATTCTGGTGCACGGCTGGAAATTGGTTTTCTTATAAATCAGCACATTTTCTTATGTAGGAAGTAAAAAAAATTCGATTTTGAAGTTGTTCGCCTTTGTAAATTACTTAAAATATAAAAAAAAAGTAAAAAAAAAAAAACTCTGTTCCAAAAATGAAACCTTTGTTATAAATGTTATGTAAAGAAGATCTGATATTATAAAATTTGCAATATCTTCAAACAGTATTCTGGTGCACGCCTGGAAATTGGTTTTCTTATAAATCAGCATATTTTCTTATGTAGGGAGTAAAAAAAAATCGATTTTGAAGTTGTTCGCCATTGTAAATTATTTAAAATATAAAATGCAGTGAAACGATCTACTCTCTTTCAACAATGAAATCTTTGTTATAAATACGAGGTAAAGTGGTTGTGATATTATAAAAGTAGCAATATTTTCGAATAGAATTCTGGTGCACGGCTGGAAATTGGTTTTCTTATAAATTAGCACATTTTCTTATGTAGGAAGTAAAAAAAAAACGGTTTTGAAGTTGTTCGCCATTGTAAAATATTTAAAATATAAAATACTGTGCAACGATATGCATTTTTCAACAATGAAACCTTTGATATAAATACGAGGTAATGTGGATGAGATATTATAAAATTATCAATATCTTCGAATACAATTCTGGTGCACGGCTGGAAATTCGTTTACTTAAAAATCAGATATTTTCTTATGTAGGGAGTAAAAAAAAATCGATTTTGAAGTTGTTCGCCATTGTAAATTATTTAAAATATAAAATGCAGTGAAAAGATCTACTCTCTTTCAACAATGAAATCTTTGTTATAAATACGATGTAAAGAAGATCTGATATTATAAAATTTGCAATATCTTCAAATAGAATTCTGGTGCACGGCTGGAAATTGGTTTTCTTATAAATCAGCAACTTTTCTATTGTATGAAATAAAAAAAATTCGATTTTGAAGTTGTTCGTCTTTGAAAAATATTTAAAATATAAAAAAAAGTGAAAAGATCTACTCTGTTCCAACAATGAAACCTTTGTTATAAATACGATGTAAAGAAGATCTGATATTATAAAATTTGCAATATCTTCAAATAGAATTCTGGTGCACGGCTGGAAATTGGTTTTCTTATAAATCAGCACATTTTCTTATGTAGGAAGTAAAAAAAAATCGGTTTTGAAGTTGTTCGCCATTGTAAAATATTTATAATATAAAATACTGTGCAACGATATGCATTTTTCAACAATGAAACCTTTGATATAAATACGAGGTAATGTGGATGAGATATTATAAAATTATCAATATCTTCGAATAGAATTCTGGTGCACGGCTGGAAATTCCTTTACTTATAAATCAGCACATTTTCTATTGTATGAAGTAAAAAAAATTCGATTTTGAAGTTGTTCGCCTTTGAAAAATATTTAAAATATAAAAAAAAGTGAAAAGATCTACTCTGTTCCAACAATGAAACCTTTGTTATAAATACGATGTAAAGAAGATCTAAGGATCTGCAGTGAAACGATCTACTCTCTTTCAACAATGAAATCTTTTTTATAAATACGAGGTATAGTGGATGTGATATTATAAAAGTAGCAATATTTTCGAATAGAATTCTGGTGCACGGCTGGAAATTCGTTTACTTATAAATCAGCACATTTTCTTATGCAGGAAGTAAAAAAAATTCGATTTTGAAGTTGTTCGCCATTGTAAATTATTTAAAATATAAAATGCAGTGAAACGATCTACTCTCTTTCAACAATGAAATCTTTGTTATAAATACGAGGTAAAGTGGATGTGATATTATAAAAGTAGCAATTTTTTCGAATAGAATTCTGGTGCACGGCTGGAAATTGGTTTTCTTATAAATCAGCACATTTTCTTATGTAGGAAGTAAAACAAATTCGGTTTTAAAGTTGTTCGCCATTGTAAAATATTTAAAATATAAAATACTGTGAAACGATATGCATTTTTCAACAATGAAACCTTTGTTATAAATACGAGGTAAAGTGGATGTTATAATCTAAAATTATAAATATCTTCGAATAGAATTCTGGTGCACTGCTGGAAATTCGTTTACTTATAAATCAGCACATTTTCTTATGTAGGAAGTAAAAAAATTCGATTTTGAAGTTGTTCGCCATTGTAAATTATTTAAAATATAAAATACAGTGAAACGATCTACTCTCTTTCAACAATGAAATCTTTGTTATAAATACGAGGTAAAGTGGATGTGATATGATAAAAGTAGCAATATTTTCGAATAGAATTCTGGTGCACGGCTGGAAATTCGTTTACTTATAAATCAGCACATTTTCTATTGTATGAAGTAAAAAAAAAATCGATTTTGAAGTTGTTCGCCTTTGAAAAATATTTAAAATATAAAAAAAAAGTAAAAAAAAAAAACTCTGTTCCAAAAATGAAACCTTTGTTATAAATGTTATGTAAAGAAGATCTGATATTATAAAATTTGCAATATCTTCAAACAGTATTCTGGTGCACGCCTGGAAATTGGTTTTCTTATAAATCAGCATATTTTCTTATGTAGGGAGTAAAAAAAAATCGATTTTGAAGTTGTTCGCCATTGTAAATTATTTAAAATATAAAATGCAGTGAAACGATCTACTCTCTTTCAACAATGAAATCTTTGTTATAAATACGAGGTAAAGTGGTTGTGATATTATAAAAGTAGCAATATTTTCGAATAGAATTCTGGTGCACGGCTGGAAATTGGTTTTCTTATAAATTAGCACATTTTCTTATGTAGGAAGTAAAAAAAAAACGGTTTTGAAGTTGTTCGCCATTGTAAAATATTTAAAATATAAAATACTGTGCAACGATATGCATTTTTCAACAATGAAACCTTTGATATAAATACGAGGTAATGTGGATGAGATATTATAAAATTATCAATATCTTCGAATACAATTCTGGTGCACGGCTGGAAATTCGTTTACTTATAAATCAGATATTTTCTTATGTAGGGAGTAAAAAAAAATCGATTTTGAAGTTGTTCGCCATTGTAAATTATTTAAAATATAAAATGCAGTGAAACGATCTACTCTCTTTCAACAATGAAATCTTTGTTATAAATACGAGGTAAAGTGGATGTGATATTATAAAAGTAGCAATATTTTCGAATAGAATTCTGGTGCACGGCTGGAAATTCATTTACTTATAAATCAGCACATTTTCTATTGTATGAAGTAAAAAAAATTCGATTTTGAAGTTGTTCGCCTTTGAAAAATATTTAAAATATAAAAAAAAGTAAAAAAAAAAAACTCTGTTCCAACAATGAAACCTTTGTTATAAATGCTATGTAAAGAAGATCTGATATTATAAAATTTGCAATATCTTCAAACAGAATTCTGGTGCACGCCTGGAAATTGGTTTTCTTATAAATCAGCATATTTTCTTATGTAGGAAGTAAAAAAAATTAGGTTTTGAAGTTGTTCGCCATTGTAAAATATTTAAAATATAAAATACAGTGAAACGATATGCATTTTTCAATAATGAAACCTTTGTTATAAATACGAGGTAAAGTGGATGTTATAATATAAAATTATAAATATCTTCGAATAGAATTCTGGTGCACGGCTGGAAATTCGTTTACTTATAAATCAGCACATTTTCTTATGTAGGGAGTAAAAAAAAAATCGATTTTGAAGTTGTTCGCCATTGTAAATTATTTAAAATATAAAATGCAGTGAAACGATCTACTCTCTTTCAACAATGAAATCTTTGTTATAAATACGAGGTATAGTGGATGTGATATTATAAAAGTAGCAATATTTTCGAATAGAATTCTGGTGCACGGCTGGAAATTCGTTTACTTATAAATCAGCACATTTTCTTATGCAGGAAGTAACAAAAATTCGATTTTGAATGTGTTCGCCATTGTAAATTATTTAAAATATAAAATGCAGTGAAACGATGTACTCTCTTTCAACAATGAAATCTTTTTTATAAATACGAGGTATAGTGGATGTGATATTATAAAAGTAGCAATATTTTCGAATAGAATTCTGGTGCACGGCTGGAAATTGGTTTTCTTATAAATTAGCACATTTTCTTATGTAGGAAGTAAAAAAAATCGGTTTTGAAGTTGTTCGCCATTGTAAAATATTTATAATATAAAATAATGTGCAACGATATGCATTTTTCCACAATGAAACCTTTGATATAAATACGAGGTAATGTGGATGAGATATTATAAAATTATCAATATCTTCGAATACAATTCTGGTGCACGGCTGGAAATTCGTTTACTTATAAATCAGACATTTTCTTATGTAGGGAGTAAAAAAAAAATTGATTTTGAAGTTGTTCGCCATTGTAAATTATTTAAAATATAAAATGCAGTGAAAAGATATGCATTTTTCAACAATGAAACCTTTGTTATAAATACGATGTAAAGAAGATCTGATATTATAAAATTTGCAATATCTTCAAATAGAATTCTGGTGCACGGCTGGAAATTGGTTTTCTTATAAATCAGCACACTTTCTTATGTAGGAAGTAAAAAAAATTCGATTTTGAAGTTGTTCGCCATTGTAAATTATTTAAAATATAAAATACTGTGCAACGATATGCATTTTTCAACAATGAAACCTTTGATATAAATACGAGGTAATGTGGATGAGATATTATAAAATTATCAATATCTTCGAATAGAATTCTGGTGCACGGCTGGAAATTCCTTTACTTATAAATCAGCACATTTTCTATTGTATGAAGTAAAAAAAATTCGATTTTGAAGTTGTTCGCCTTTGAAAAATATTTAAAATATAAAAAAAAGTGAAAAGATCTACTCTGTTCCAACAATGAAACCTTTGTTATAAATACGATGTAAAGAAGATCTAAGGATCTGCAGTGAAACGATCTACTCTCTTTCAACAATGAAATCTTTTTTATAAATACGAGGTATAGTGGATGTGATATTATAAAAGTAGCAATATTTTCGAATAGAATTCTGGTGCACGGCTGGAAATTCGTTTACTTATAAATCAGCACATTTTCTTATGCAGGAAGTAAAAAAAATTCGATTTTGAAGTTGTTCGCCATTGTAAATTATTTAAAATATAAAATGCAGTGAAACGATCTACTCTCTTTCAACAATGAAATCTTTGTTATAAATACGATGTAAAGAAGATCTGATATTATAAAATTTGCAATATCTTCAAATAGAATTCTGGTGCACGGCTGGAAATTGGTTTTCTTATAAATCAGCAACTTTTCTATTGTATGAAATAAAAAAAATTCGATTTTGAAGTTGTTCGTCTTTGAAAAATATTTAAAATATAAAAAAAAGTGAAAAGATCTACTCTGTTCCAACAATGAAACCTTTGTTATAAATACGATGTAAAGAAGATCTGATATTATAAAATTTGCAATATCTTCAAATAGAATTCTGGTGCACGGCTGGAAATTGGTTTTCTTATAAATCAGCACATTTTCTTATGTAGGAAGTAAAAAAAATTCGATTTTGAAGTTGTTCGCCTTTGTAAATTACTTAAAATATAAAAAAAAAGTAAAAAAAAAAAAACTCTGTTCCAAAAATGAAACCTTTGTTATAAATGTTATGTAAAGAAGATCTGATATTATAAAATTTGCAATATCTTCAAACAGTATTCTGGTGCACGCCTGGAAATTGGTTTTCTTATAAATCAGCATATTTTCTTATGTAGGGAGTAAAAAAAAATCGATTTTGAAGTTGTTCGCCATTGTAAATTATTTAAAATATAAAATGCAGTGAAACGATCTACTCTCTTTCAACAATGAAATCTTTGTTATAAATACGAGGTAAAGTGGTTGTGATATTATAAAAGTAGCAATATTTTCGAATAGAATTCTGGTGCACGGCTGGAAATTGGTTTTCTTATAAATTAGCACATTTTCTTATGTAGGAAGTAAAAAAAAAACGGTTTTGAAGTTGTTCGCCATTGTAAAATATTTAAAATATAAAATACTGTGCAACGATATGCATTTTTCAACAATGAAACCTTTGATATAAATACGAGGTAATGTGGATGAGATATTATAAAATTATCAATATCTTCGAATACAATTCTGGTGCACGGCTGGAAATTCGTTTACTTAAAAATCAGATATTTTCTTATGTAGGGAGTAAAAAAAAATCGATTTTGAAGTTGTTCGCCATTGTAAATTATTTAAAATATAAAATGCAGTGAAAAGATCTACTCTCTTTCAACAATGAAATCTTTGTTATAAATACGATGTAAAGAAGATCTGATATTATAAAATTTGCAATATCTTCAAATAGAATTCTGGTGCACGGCTGGAAATTGGTTTTCTTATAAATCAGCAACTTTTCTATTGTATGAAATAAAAAAAATTCGATTTTGAAGTTGTTCGTCTTTGAAAAATATTTAAAATATAAAAAAAAGTGAAAAGATCTACTCTGTTCCAACAATGAAACCTTTGTTATAAATACGATGTAAAGAAGATCTGATATTATAAAATTTGCAATATCTTCAAATAGAATTCTGGTGCACGGCTGGAAATTG
Source organism: Maratus michaelseni (assembly GCA_963931845.1). Classification (NCBI taxonomy): domain Eukaryota; kingdom Metazoa; phylum Arthropoda; class Arachnida; order Araneae; family Salticidae; genus Maratus; species Maratus michaelseni. The sequence continues at coordinate 158,867 of CAWVPG010000079.1, read as the reverse complement.
GTTTTCTTATAAATCAGCACATTTTCTTATGTAGGAAGTAAAAAAAAATCGGTTTTGAAGTTGTTCGCCATTGTAAAATATTTATAATATAAAATACTGTGCAACGATATGCATTTTTCAACAATGAAACCTTTGATATAAATACGAGGTAATGTGGATGAGATATTATAAAATTATCAATATCTTCGAATAGAATTCTGGTGCACGGCTGGAAATTCCTTTACTTATAAATCAGCACATTTTCTATTGTATGAAGTAAAAAAAATTCGATTTTGAAGTTGTTCGCCTTTGAAAAATATTTAAAATATAAAAAAAAGTGAAAAGATCTACTCTGTTCCAACAATGAAACCTTTGTTATAAATACGATGTAAAGAAGATCTAAGGATCTGCAGTGAAACGATCTACTCTCTTTCAACAATGAAATCTTTTTTATAAATACGAGGTATAGTGGATGTGATATTATAAAAGTAGCAATATTTTCGAATAGAATTCTGGTGCACGGCTGGAAATTCGTTTACTTATAAATCAGCACATTTTCTTATGCAGGAAGTAAAAAAAATTCGATTTTGAAGTTGTTCGCCATTGTAAATTATTTAAAATATAAAATGCAGTGAAACGATCTACTCTCTTTCAACAATGAAATCTTTGTTATAAATACGAGGTAAAGTGGATGTGATATTATAAAAGTAGCAATTTTTTCGAATAGAATTCTGGTGCACGGCTGGAAATTGGTTTTCTTATAAATCAGCACATTTTCTTATGTAGGAAGTAAAACAAATTCGGTTTTAAAGTTGTTCGCCATTGTAAAATATTTAAAATATAAAATACTGTGAAACGATATGCATTTTTCAACAATGAAACCTTTGTTATAAATACGAGGTAAAGTGGATGTTATAATCTAAAATTATAAATATCTTCGAATAGAATTCTGGTGCACTGCTGGAAATTCGTTTACTTATAAATCAGCACATTTTCTTATGTAGGAAGTAAAAAAATTCGATTTTGAAGTTGTTCGCCATTGTAAATTATTTAAAATATAAAATACAGTGAAACGATCTACTCTCTTTCAACAATGAAATCTTTGTTATAAATACGAGGTAAAGTGGATGTGATATGATAAAAGTAGCAATATTTTCGAATAGAATTCTGGTGCACGGCTGGAAATTCGTTTACTTATAAATCAGCACATTTTCTATTGTATGAAGTAAAAAAAAAATCGATTTTGAAGTTGTTCGCCTTTGAAAAATATTTAAAATATAAAAAAAAAGTAAAAAAAAAAAACTCTGTTCCAAAAATGAAACCTTTGTTATAAATGTTATGTAAAGAAGATCTGATATTATAAAATTTGCAATATCTTCAAACAGTATTCTGGTGCACGCCTGGAAATTGGTTTTCTTATAAATCAGCATATTTTCTTATGTAGGGAGTAAAAAAAAATCGATTTTGAAGTTGTTCGCCATTGTAAATTATTTAAAATATAAAATGCAGTGAAACGATCTACTCTCTTTCAACAATGAAATCTTTGTTATAAATACGAGGTAAAGTGGTTGTGATATTATAAAAGTAGCAATATTTTCGAATAGAATTCTGGTGCACGGCTGGAAATTGGTTTTCTTATAAATTAGCACATTTTCTTATGTAGGAAGTAAAAAAAAAACGGTTTTGAAGTTGTTCGCCATTGTAAAATATTTAAAATATAAAATACTGTGCAACGATATGCATTTTTCAACAATGAAACCTTTGATATAAATACGAGGTAATGTGGATGAGATATTATAAAATTATCAATATCTTCGAATACAATTCTGGTGCACGGCTGGAAATTCGTTTACTTATAAATCAGATATTTTCTTATGTAGGGAGTAAAAAAAAATCGATTTTGAAGTTGTTCGCCATTGTAAATTATTTAAAATATAAAATGCAGTGAAACGATCTACTCTCTTTCAACAATGAAATCTTTGTTATAAATACGAGGTAAAGTGGATGTGATATTATAAAAGTAGCAATATTTTCGAATAGAATTCTGGTGCACGGCTGGAAATTCATTTACTTATAAATCAGCACATTTTCTATTGTATGAAGTAAAAAAAATTCGATTTTGAAGTTGTTCGCCTTTGAAAAATATTTAAAATATAAAAAAAAGTAAAAAAAAAAAACTCTGTTCCAACAATGAAACCTTTGTTATAAATGCTATGTAAAGAAGATCTGATATTATAAAATTTGCAATATCTTCAAACAGAATTCTGGTGCACGCCTGGAAATTGGTTTTCTTATAAATCAGCATATTTTCTTATGTAGGAAGTAAAAAAAATTAGGTTTTGAAGTTGTTCGCCATTGTAAAATATTTAAAATATAAAATACAGTGAAACGATATGCATTTTTCAATAATGAAACCTTTGTTATAAATACGAGGTAAAGTGGATGTTATAATATAAAATTATAAATATCTTCGAATAGAATTCTGGTGCACGGCTGGAAATTCGTTTACTTATAAATCAGCACATTTTCTTATGTAGGGAGTAAAAAAAAAATCGATTTTGAAGTTGTTCGCCATTGTAAATTATTTAAAATATAAAATGCAGTGAAACGATCTACTCTCTTTCAACAATGAAATCTTTGTTATAAATACGAGGTATAGTGGATGTGATATTATAAAAGTAGCAATATTTTCGAATAGAATTCTGGTGCACGGCTGGAAATTCGTTTACTTATAAATCAGCACATTTTCTTATGCAGGAAGTAACAAAAATTCGATTTTGAATGTGTTCGCCATTGTAAATTATTTAAAATATAAAATGCAGTGAAACGATGTACTCTCTTTCAACAATGAAATCTTTTTTATAAATACGAGGTATAGTGGATGTGATATTATAAAAGTAGCAATATTTTCGAATAGAATTCTGGTGCACGGCTGGAAATTGGTTTTCTTATAAATTAGCACATTTTCTTATGTAGGAAGTAAAAAAAATCGGTTTTGAAGTTGTTCGCCATTGTAAAATATTTATAATATAAAATAATGTGCAACGATATGCATTTTTCCACAATGAAACCTTTGATATAAATACGAGGTAATGTGGATGAGATATTATAAAATTATCAATATCTTCGAATACAATTCTGGTGCACGGCTGGAAATTCGTTTACTTATAAATCAGACATTTTCTTATGTAGGGAGTAAAAAAAAAATTGATTTTGAAGTTGTTCGCCATTGTAAATTATTTAAAATATAAAATGCAGTGAAAAGATATGCATTTTTCAACAATGAAACCTTTGTTATAAATACGATGTAAAGAAGATCTGATATTATAAAATTTGCAATATCTTCAAATAGAATTCTGGTGCACGGCTGGAAATTGGTTTTCTTATAAATCAGCACACTTTCTTATGTAGGAAGTAAAAAAAATTCGATTTTGAAGTTGTTCGCCATTGTAAATTATTTAAAATATAAAATACTGTGCAACGATATGCATTTTTCAACAATGAAACCTTTGATATAAATACGAGGTAATGTGGATGAGATATTATAAAATTATCAATATCTTCGAATAGAATTCTGGTGCACGGCTGGAAATTCCTTTACTTATAAATCAGCACATTTTCTATTGTATGAAGTAAAAAAAATTCGATTTTGAAGTTGTTCGCCTTTGAAAAATATTTAAAATATAAAAAAAAGTGAAAAGATCTACTCTGTTCCAACAATGAAACCTTTGTTATAAATACGATGTAAAGAAGATCTAAGGATCTGCAGTGAAACGATCTACTCTCTTTCAACAATGAAATCTTTTTTATAAATACGAGGTATAGTGGATGTGATATTATAAAAGTAGCAATATTTTCGAATAGAATTCTGGTGCACGGCTGGAAATTCGTTTACTTATAAATCAGCACATTTTCTTATGCAGGAAGTAAAAAAAATTCGATTTTGAAGTTGTTCGCCATTGTAAATTATTTAAAATATAAAATGCAGTGAAACGATCTACTCTCTTTCAACAATGAAATCTTTGTTATAAATACGAGGTAAAGTGGATGTGATATTATAAAAGTAGCAATTTTTTCGAATAGAATTCTGGTGCACGGCTGGAAATTGGTTTTCTTATAAATCAGCACATTTTCTTATGTAGGAAGTAAAACAAATTCGGTTTTAAAGTTGTTCGCCATTGTAAAATATTTAAAATATAAAATACTGTGAAACGATATGCATTTTTCAACAATGAAACCTTTGTTATAAATACGAGGTAAAGTGGATGTTATAATCTAAAATTATAAATATCTTCGAATAGAATTCTGGTGCACTGCTGGAAATTCGTTTACTTATAAATCAGCACATTTTCTTATGTAGGAAGTAAAAAAATTCGATTTTGAAGTTGTTCGCCATTGTAAATTATTTAAAATATAAAATACAGTGAAACGATCTACTCTCTTTCAACAATGAAATCTTTGTTATAAATACGAGGTAAAGTGGATGTGATATGATAAAAGTAGCAATATTTTCGAATAGAATTCTGGTGCACGGCTGGAAATTCGTTTACTTATAAATCAGCACATTTTCTATTGTATGAAGTAAAAAAAAAATCGATTTTGAAGTTGTTCGCCTTTGAAAAATATTTAAAATATAAAAAAAAAGTAAAAAAAAAAAAACTCTGTTCCAAAAATGAAACCTTTGTTATAAATGTTATGTAAAGAAGATCTGATATTATAAAATTTGCAATATCTTCAAACAGTATTCTGGTGCACGCCTGGAAATTGGTTTTCTTATAAATCAGCATATTTTCTTATGTAGGGAGTAAAAAAAAATCGATTTTGAAGTTGTTCGCCATTGTAAATTATTTAAAATATAAAATGCAGTGAAACGATCTACTCTCTTTCAACAATGAAATCTTTGTTATAAATACGAGGTAAAGTGGTTGTGATATTATAAAAGTAGCAATATTTTCGAATAGAATTCTGGTGCACGGCTGGAAATTGGTTTTCTTATAAATTAGCACATTTTCTTATGTAGGAAGTAAAAAAAAAACGGTTTTGAAGTTGTTCGCCATTGTAAAATATTTAAAATATAAAATACTGTGCAACGATATGCATTTTTCAACAATGAAACCTTTGATATAAATACGAGGTAATGTGGATGAGATATTATAAAATTATCAATATCTTCGAATACAATTCTGGTGCACGGCTGGAAATTCGTTTACTTAAAAATCAGATATTTTCTTATGTAGGGAGTAAAAAAAAATCGATTTTGAAGTTGTTCGCCATTGTAAATTATTTAAAATATAAAATGCAGTGAAAAGATATGCATTTTTCAACAATGAAACCTTTGTTATAAATACGATGTAAAGAAGATCTGATATTATAAAATTTGCAATATCTTCAAATAGAATTCTGGTGCACGGCTGGAAATTGGTTTTCTTATAAATCAGCAACTTTTCTATTGTATGAAATAAAAAAAATTCGATTTTGAAGTTGTTCGTCTTTGAAAAATATTTAAAATATAAAAAAAAGTGAAAAGATCTACTCTGTTCCAACAATGAAACCTTTGTTATAAATACGATGTAAAGAAGATCTGATATTATAAAATTTGCAATATCTTCAAATAGAATTCTGGTGCACGGCTGGAAATTGGTTTTCTTATAAATCAGCACATTTTCTTATGTAGGAAGTAAAAAAAATTCGATTTTGAAGTTGTTCGCCATTGTAAATTACTTAAAATATAAAATACTGTGCAACGATATGCATTTTTCAACAATGAAACCTTTGATATAAATACGAGGTAATGTGGATGAGATATTATAAAATTATCAATATCTTCGAATAGAATTCTGGTGCACGGCTGGAAATTCCTTTACTTATAAATCAGCACATTTTCTATTGTATGAAGTAAAAAAAATTCGATTTTGAAGTTGTTCGCCTTTGAAAAATATTTAAAATATAAAAAAAAGTGAAAAGATCTACTCTGTTCCAACAATGAAACCTTTGTTATAAATACGATGTAAATAAGATCTGATATTATAAAATTTGCAATATCTTTAAATAGAATTCTGGTGCACGGCTGGAAATTTTTTGTCTTATAAATCAGCACATTTTCTTATGTAGGAAGTAAAAAAAATTATATTTTGAAATTGTTCGCCATTGTAAATTATTTAAAATATAAAATGCAGTGAAACGATCTACTCTCTTTCAACAATGAAATCTTTGTTATAAATACGAGGTATAGTGGATGAGATATTATAAAATTATCAATATCTTCGAATAGAATTCTGGTGCACGGCTGGAAATTCGTTTACTTATAAATCAGCACATTTTCTTATGTAGGAAGTAAAAAAATTCGATTTTGAAGTTGTTCGCCATTGTAAATTATTTAAAATATAAAATGATGTGAAACGATCTACTCTCTTTCAACAATGAAACCTTTGTTATAAATACGAGGTAAAGTGGATGTGATAATATAAAATTATAAATATCTTCGAATAGAATTCTGGTGCACGGCTGGAAATTGGTTTTCTTATAAATTAGCACATTTTCTTATGTAGGAAGTAAAAAAAATTCGGTTTTGAAGTTGTTCGCCATTGTAAAATATTTAAAATATAAAATACTGTGCAACGATATGCATTTTTCAACAATGAAACCTTTGATATAAATACGAGGTAATGTGAATGAGATATTATAAAATTATCAATATCTTCGAATAGAATTCTGGTGCACGACTGGAAATTCGTTTACTTATAAATCAGCAACTTTTCTATTGTATGAAATAAAAAAAAATCGATTTTGAAGTTGTTCGCCTTTGAAAAATATTTAAAATATAAAAAAAAAGTGAAAAGATCTACTCTGTTCCAACAATGAAACCTTTGTTATAAATACGATGTAAAGAAGATCTGATATTATAAAATTTGCAATATCTTCAAATAGAATTCTGGTGCACGGCTGGAAATTGGTTTTCTTATAAATCAGCACATTTTCTTATGTAGGAAGTAAAAAAAATTCGATTTTGAAGTTGTTCGCCATTGTAAATTATTTAAAATATAAAATACTGTGCAACGACATGCATTTTTCAACAATGAAACCTTTGATATAAATACGAGCTAATGTGGATGAGATAGTATAAAATTATCAATATCTTCGAATAGAATTCTGGTGCACGGCTGGAAATTCGTTTACTTATAAATCAGCACATTTTCTATTGTATGAAGTAAAAAAAATTCGATTTTGAAGTTGTTCGCCATTGAAAAATATTTAAAATATAAAAAAAAGTGTAAAGATCTCCTCTGTTCCAACAATGAAACCTTTGTTATAAATACGATGTAAAGAAGATCTGATATTATAAAATTTGCAATATCTTCAAATAGAATTCTGGTGCACGGCTGGAAATTTTTTGTCTTATAAATCAGCACATTTTCTTATGTAGGAAGTAAAAAAAATTCGATTTTGAAGTTGTTCGCCATTGTAAATTATTTAAAATATAAAATGCAGTGAAACGATCTACTCTCTTTCAACAATGAAATCTTTGTTATAAATACGAGGTAAAGTGGATGTGATATTATAAAAGTAGCAATATTTTCGAATAGAATTCTGGTGCACGGCTGGAAATTGGTTTTCTTATAAATCAGCACATTTTCTTATGTAGGAAATAAAAAAAATTCGGTTTTGAAGTTGTTCGCCATTGTAAAATATTTAAAATATAAAATACTGTGAAACGATATGCATTTTTCAACAATGAAACCTTTGTTATAAATACGAGGTAAAGTGGATGTTATAATATAAAATTATAAATATCTTCGAATAGAATTCTGGTGCACGGCTGGAAATTCGTTTACTTATAAATCAGCACATTTTCTTATGCAGGAAGTAAAAAAAATTCGATTTTGTAGTTGTTCGCCATTGTAAATTATTTAAAATATAAAATGCAGTGAAACGATCTACTCTCTTTCAACAATGAAATCTTTGTTATAAATACGAGGTATAGTGGATGTGATATTATAAAAGTAGCAATATTTTCGAATAGAATTCTGGTGCACGGCTGGAAATTCGTTTACTTATAAATCAGCACATTTTCTTATGCAGGAAGTAAAAAAAATTCGATTTTGAAGTTGTTCGCCATTGTAAATTATTTAAAATATAAAATGCAGTGAAACGATCTACTCTCTTTCAACAATGAAATCTTTGTTATAAATACGAGGTATAGTGGATGAGATATTATAAAATTATCAATATCTGCGAATAGAATTCTGGTGCACGGCTGGAAATTCGTTTACTTATAAATCAGCATATTTTCTATTGTATGAAGTAAAAAAAATTCGATTTTGAAGTTGTTCGCCTTTGAAAAATATTTAAAATATAAAAAAAGTGAAAAGATCAACTCTGTTCCAACAATGAAACCTTTGTTATAAATACGATGTAAAGAAGATATGATATTATAAAATTTGCAATATCTTCAAATAGAATTCTGGTGCACGGCTGGAAATTGGTTTTCTTATAAATCAGCACATTTTCTTATGTAGGAAGTAAAAAAATTCGATTTTGAAGTTGTTCGCCATTGTAAATTATTTAAAATATAAAATGATGTGAAACGATCTACTCTCTTTCAACAATGAAACCTTTGTTATAAATACGAGGTAAAGTGGATGTGATAATATAAAATTATAAATATCTTCGAATAGAATTCTGGTGCACGGCTGGAAATTGGTTTTCTTATAAATCAGCACATTTTCTTATGTAGGAAGTAAAAAAAATTCGGTTTTGAAGTTGTTCGCCATTGTAAAATATTTAAAATATAAAATACTGTGAAACGATGTGCATTTTTCAACAATGAAACCTTTGTTATAAATACGAGGTAAAGTGGATGTTATAATATAAAATTATAAATATCTTCGAATAGAATTCTGGTGCACGGCTGGAAATTCGTTTACTTATAAATCAGCACATTTTCTTATGCAGGAAGTAAAAAAAATTGGATTTTGAAGTTGTTCGCCATTGTAAATTATTTAAAATATAAAATGCAGTGAAACGATCTATTCTCTTTCAACAATGAAATCTTTGTTATAAATACGAGGTATAGTGGATGTGATATTATAAAATTATCAATATCTTCGAATAGAATTCTGGTGCACGGCTGGAAATTCGTTTACTTATAAATCAGCATATTTTCTATTGTATGAAGTAAAAAAAATTCGATTTTGAAGTTGTTCGCCTTTGAAAAATATTTAAAATATAAAAAAAAGTGAAAAGATCAACTCTGTTCCAACAATGAAACCTTTGTTATAAATACGATGTAAAGAAGATATGATATTATAAAAGTTGCAATATCTTCAAATAGAATTCTGGTGCACGGCTGGAAATTGGTTTTCTTATAAATCAGCACATTTTCTTATGTAGGAAGTAAAAAAAATTCGATTTTGAAGTTGTTCGCCATTGTAAATTATTTAAAATATAAAATGCAGTGAAACGATCTACTCTCTTTCAACAATGAAATCTTTGTTATAAATACGAGGTATAGTGGATGAGATATTATAAAATTATCAATATCTTCGAATAGAATTCTGGTGCACGGCTGCAAATTCGTTTACTTATAAATCAGTATATTTTCTATTGTATGAAGTAAAAAAAATTCGATTTTGAAGTTGTTCGCCATTGTAAATTATTTAAAATATAAAATGCAGTGAAACGATCTACTCTCTTTCAACAATGAAATCTTTGTTATAAATACGAGGTAAAGTGGATGTGATATTATAAAAGTAGCAATATTTTCGAATAGAATTCTGGTGCACGGCTGGAAATTCGTTTACTTATAAATCAGCACATTTTCTATTGTATGAAGTAAAAAAAATTCGATTTTGAAGTTGTTCGCCTTTGAAAAATATTTAAAATATAAAAAAAAAGTAAAAAAAAAAAACTCTGTTCCAACAATGAAACCTTTGTTATAAATGCTATGTAAAGAAGATCTGATATTATAAAATTTGCAATATCTTCAAACAGAATTCTGGTGCACGCCTGGAAATTGGTTTTCTTATAAATCAGCATATTTTCTTATGTAGGAAGTAAAAAAAATTAGGTTTTGAAGTTGTTCGCCATTGTAAAATATTTAAAATATAAAATACAGTGCAACGACATGCATTTTTCAATAATGAAACCTTTGTTATAAATACGAGGTAAAGTGGATGTTATAATATAAAATTATAAATATCTTCGAATAGAATTCTGGTGCACGGCTGGAAATTCGTTTACTTATAAATCAGCACATTTTCTTATGTAGGGAGTAAAAAAAAAATCGATTTTGAAGTTGTTCGCCATTGTAAATTATTTAAAATATAAAATGCAGTGAAACGATCTACTCTCTTTCAACAATGAAATCTTTGTTATAAATACGAGGTATAGTGGATGTGATATTATAAAAGTAGCAATATTTTCGAATAGAATTCTGGTGCACGGCTGGAAATTCGTTTACTTATAAATCAGCACATTTTCTTATGCAGGAAGTAACAAAAATTCGATTTTGAATGTGTTCGCCATTGTAAATTATTTAAAATATAAAATGCAGTGAAACGATGTACTCTCTTTCAACAATGAAATCTTTTTTATAAATACGAGGTATAGTGGATGTGATATTATAAAAGTAGCAATATTTTCGAATAGAATTCTGGTGCACGGCTGGAAATTCGTTTACTTATAAATCAGCACATTTTCTTATGCAGGAAGTAACAAAAATTCGATTTTGAATGTGTTCGCCATTGTAAAATATTTAAAATATAAAATACTGTGAAACGATATGCATTTTTCAACAATGAAACCTTTGTTATAAATACGAGGTAAAGTGGATGTTATAATATAAAATTATAAATATCTTCGAATAGAATTCTGGTGCACGGCTGGAAATTCGTTTACTTATAAATCAGCACATTTTCTTATGCAGGAAGTAAAAAAAATTCGATTTTGTAGTTGTTCGCCATTGTAAATTATTTAAAATATAAAATGCAGTGAAACGATCTACTCTCTTTCAACAATGAAATCTTTGTTATAAATACGAGGTAAAGTGGATGTGATATTATAAAAGTAGCAATATTTTCGAATAGAATTCTGGTGCACGGCTGGAAATTGGTTTTCTTATAAATCAGCACATTTTCTTATGTAGGAAGTAAAAAAAATTCGGTTTTGAAGTTGTTCGCCATTGTAAAATATTTAAAATATAAAATACTGTGCAACGGTATGCATTTTTCAACAATGAAACCTTTGTTATAAATACGAGGTAATGTGAATGAGATATTATAAAATTATCAATATCTTCGAATAGAATTCTGGTGCACGGCTGGAAATTCGTTTACTTATAAATCAGCAACTTTTCTATTGTATGAAATAAAAAAAAATTCGATTTTGAAGTTGTTCGCCATTGTAAATTATTTAAAATATAAAATGCAGTGAAACGATCTACTCTCTTTCAACAATGAAACCTTTGTTATAAATACGAGGTAAAGTGGATGTGATATTATAAAATTATCAATATCTTCGAATAGAATTCTGGTGCACGGCTGGAAATTCGTTTACTTATAAATCAGTATATTTTCTATTGTATGAAGTAAAAAAAAATTCGATTTTGAAGTTGTTCGCCATTGTAAATTATCTAAAATATAAAATGCAGTGAAACGATCTACTCTCTTTCAACAATGAAATCTTTGTTATAAATACGAGGTAAAGTGGATGTGATATTATAAAAGTAGCAATATTTTCGAATAGAATTCTGGTGCACGGCTGGAAATTCGTTTACTTATAAATCAGCACATTTTCTATTGTATGAAGTAAAAAAAATTCGATTTTGAAGTTGTTCGCCTTTGAAAAATATTTAAAATATAAAAAAAAGTGAAAAGATCTACTCTGTTCCAACAATGAAACCTTTGTTATAAATACGATGTAAAGAAGATCTGATATTATAAAATTTGCAATATCTTCAAACAGAATTCTGGTGCACGCCTGGAAATTGGTTTTCTTATAAATCAGCATATTTTCTTATGTAGGAAGTAAAAAAAATTAGGTTTTGAAGTTGTTCGCCATTGTAAAATATTTAAAATATAAAATACAGTGAAACGATATGCATTTTACAACAATGAAACCTTTGTTATAAATACGAGGTAAAGTGGATGTTATAATATAAAATTATAAATATCTTCGAATAGAATTCTGGTGCACGGCTGGAAATTCGTTTACTTATAAATCAGCACATTTTCTTATGTAGGAAGTAACAAAAATTCGATTTTGAATGTGTTCGCCATTGTAAATTATTTAAAATATAAAATGCTGTGAAACGATGTACTCTCTTTCAACAATGAAATCTTTTTTATAAATACGAGGTATAGTGGATGTGATATTATAAAAGTAGCAATATTTTCGAATAGAATTCTGGTGCACGGCTGGAAATTGGTTTTCTTATAAATTAGCACATTTTCTTATGTAGGAAGTAAAAAAAAATCGGTTTTGAAGTTGTTCGCCATTGTAAAATATTTATAATATAAAATACTGTGCAACGATATGCATTTTTCCACAATGAAACCTTCGATATAAATACGAGGTAATGTGGATGAGATATTATAAAATTATTAATATCTTCGAATACAATTCTGGTGCACGGCTGGAAATTCGTTTACTTATAAATCAGACATTTTCTTATGTAGGGAGTAAAAAAAAAAATCGATTTTGAAGTTGTTCGCCATTGTAAATTATTTAAAATATAAAATGCAGTGAAAAGATATGCATTTTTCAACAATGAAACCTTTGTTATAAATACGATGTAAAGAAGATCTGATATTATAAAATTTGCAATATCTTCAAATAGAATTCTGGTGCACGGCTGGAAATTGGTTTTCTTATAAATCAGCACATTTTCTTATGTAGGAAGTAAAAAAAATTCGATTTTGAAGTTGTTCGCCATTGTAAATTATTTAAAATATAAAATACTGTGCAACGATATGCATTTTTCAACAATGAAACCTTTGATATAAATACGAGGTAATGTGGATGAGATATTATAAAATTATCAATATCTTCGAATAGAATTCTGGTGCACGGCTGGAAATTCCTTTACTTATAAATCAGCACATTTTCTATTGTATGAAGTAAAAAAAATTCGATTTTGAAGTTGTTCGCCTTTGAAAAATATTTAAAATATAAAAAAAAGTGAAAAGATCTACTCTGTTCCAACAATGAAACCTTTGTTATAAATACGATGTAAAGAAGATCTAAGGATCTGCAGTGAAACGATCTACTCTCTTTCAACAATGAAATCTTTTTTATAAATACGAGGTATAGTGGATGTGATATTATAAAAGTAGCAATATTTTCGAATAGAATTCTGGTGCACGGCTGGAAATTCGTTTACTTATAAATCAGCACATTTTCTTATGCAGGAAGTAAAAAAAATTCGATTTTGAAGTTGTTCGCCATTGTAAATTATTTAAAATATAAAATGCAGTGAAACGATCTACTCTCTTTCAACAATGAAATCTTTGTTATAAATACGAGGTAAAGTGGATGTGATATTATAAAAGTAGCAATTTTTTCGAATAGAATTCTGGTGCACGGCTGGAAATTGGTTTTCTTATAAATCAGCACATTTTCTTATGTAGGAAGTAAAACAAATTCGGTTTTAAAGTTGTTCGCCATTGTAAAATATTTAAAATATAAAATACTGTGAAACGATATGCATTTTTCAACAATGAAACCTTTGTTATAAATACGAGGTAAAGTGGATGTTATAATCTAAAATTATAAATATCTTCGAATAGAATTCTGGTGCACTGCTGGAAATTCGTTTACTTATAAATCAGCACATTTTCTTATGTAGGAAGTAAAAAAATTCGATTTTGAAGTTGTTCGCCATTGTAAATTATTTAAAATATAAAATACAGTGAAACGATCTACTCTCTTTCAACAATGAAATCTTTGTTATAAATACGAGGTAAAGTGGATGTGATATGATAAAAGTAGCAATATTTTCGAATAGAATTCTGGTGCACGGCTGGAAATTCGTTTACTTATAAATCAGCACATTTTCTATTGTATGAAGTAAAAAAAAAATCGATTTTGAAGTTGTTCGCCTTTGAAAAATATTTAAAATATAAAAAAAAAGTAAAAAAAAAAAACTCTGTTCCAAAAATGAAACCTTTGTTATAAATGTTATGTAAAGAAGATCTGATATTATAAAATTTGCAATATCTTCAAACAGTATTCTGGTGCACGCCTGGAAATTGGTTTTCTTATAAATCAGCATATTTTCTTATGTAGGGAGTAAAAAAAAATCGATTTTGAAGTTGTTCGCCATTGTAAATTATTTAAAATATAAAATGCAGTGAAACGATCTACTCTCTTTCAACAATGAAATCTTTGTTATAAATACGAGGTAAAGTGGTTGTGATATTATAAAAGTAGCAATATTTTCGAATAGAATTCTGGTGCACGGCTGGAAATTGGTTTTCTTATAAATTAGCACATTTTCTTATGTAGGAAGTAAAAAAAAACGGTTTTGAAGTTGTTCGCCATTGTAAAATATTTAAAATATAAAATACTGTGCAACGATATGCATTTTTCAACAATGAAACCTTTGATATAAATACGAGGTAATGTGGATGAGATATTATAAAATTATCAATATCTTCGAATACAATTCTGGTGCACGGCTGGAAATTCGTTTACTTAAAAATCAGATATTTTCTTATGTAGGGAGTAAAAAAAAATCGATTTTGAAGTTGTTCGCCATTGTAAATTATTTAAAATATAAAATGCAGTGAAAAGATCTACTCTCTTTCAACAATGAAATCTTTGTTATAAATACGATGTAAAGAAGATCTGATATTATAAAATTTGCAATATCTTCAAATAGAATTCTGGTGCACGGCTGGAAATTGGTTTTCTTATAAATCAGCAACTTTTCTATTGTATGAAATAAAAAAAATTCGATTTTGAAGTTGTTCGTCTTTGAAAAATATTTAAAATATAAAAAAAAGTGAAAAGATCTACTCTGTTCCAACAATGAAACCTTTGTTATAAATACGATGTAAAGAAGATCTGATATTATAAAATTTGCAATATCTTCAAATAGAATTCTGGTGCACGGCTGGAAATTGGTTTTCTTATAAATCAGCACATTTTCTTATGTAGGAAGTAAAAAAAATTCGATTTTGAAGTTGTTCGCCATTGTAAATTACTTAAAATATAAAATACTGTGCAACGATATGCATTTTTCAACAATGAAACCTTTGATATAAATACGAGGTAATGTGGATGAGATATTATAAAATTATCAATATCTTCGAATAGAATTCTGGTGCACGGCTGGAAATTCCTTTACTTATAAATCAGCACATTTTCTATTGTATGAAGTAAAAAAAATTCGATTTTGAAGTTGTTCGCCTTTGAAAAATATTTAAAATATAAAAAAAAGTGAAAAGATCTACTCTGTTCCAACAATGAAACCTTTGTTATAAATACGATGTAAAGAAGATCTAAGGATCTGCAGTGAAACGATCTACTCTCTTTCAACAATGAAATCTTTTTTATAAATACGAGGTATAGTGGATGTGATATTATAAAAGTAGCAATATTTTCGAATAGAATTCTGGTGCACGGCTGGAAATTCGTTTACTTATAAATCAGCACATTTTCTTATGCAGGAAGTAAAAAAAATTCGATTTTGAAGTTGTTCGCCATTGTAAATTATTTAAAATATAAAATGCAGTGAAACGATCTACTCTCTTTCAACAATGAAATCTTTGTTATAAATACGAGGTAAAGTGGATGTGATATTATAAAAGTAGCAATTTTTTCGAATAGAATTCTGATGCACGGCTGGAAATTGGTTTTCTTATAAATCAGCACATTTTCTTATGTAGGAAGTAAAACAAATTCGGTTTTAAAGTTGTTCGCCATTGTAAAATATTTAAAATATAAAATACTGTGAAACGATATGCATTTTTCAACAATGAAACCTTTGTTATAAATACGAGGTAAAGTGGATGTTATAATCTAAAATTATAAATATCTTCGAATAGAATTCTGGTGCACTGCTGGAAATTCGTTTACTTATAAATCAGCACATTTTCTTATGTAGGAAGTAAAAAAATTCGATTTTGAAGTTGTTCGCCATTGTAAATTATTTAAAATATAAAATACAGTGAAACGATCTACTCTCTTTCAACAATGAAATCTTTGTTATAAATACGAGGTAAAGTGGATGTGATATGATAAAAGTAGCAATATTTTCGAATAGAATTCTGGTGCACGGCTGGAAATTCGTTTACTTATAAATCAGCACATTTTCTATTGTATGAAGTAAAAAAAAAATCGATTTTGAAGTTGTTCGCCTTTGAAAAATATTTAAAATATAAAAAAAAAGTAAAAAAAAAAAACTCTGTTCCAAAAATGAAACCTTTGTTATAAATGTTATGTAAAGAAGATCTGATATTATAAAATTTGCAATATCTTCAAACAGTATTCTGGTGCACGCCTGGAAATTGGTTTTCTTATAAATCAGCATATTTTCTTATGTAGGGAGTAAAAAAAAATCGATTTTGAAGTTGTTCGCCATTGTAAATTATTTAAAATATAAAATGCAGTGAAACGATCTACTCTCTTTCAACAATGAAATCTTTGTTATAAATACGAGGTAAAGTGGTTGTGATATTATAAAAGTAGCAATATTTTCGAATAGAATTCTGGTGCACGGCTGGAAATTGGTTTTCTTATAAATTAGCACATTTTCTTATGTAGGAAGTAAAAAAAAAACGGTTTTGAAGTTGTTCGCCATTGTAAAATATTTAAAATATAAAATACTGTGCAACGATATGCATTTTTCAACAATGAAACCTTTGATATAAATACGAGGTAATGTGGATGAGATATTATAAAATTATCAATATCTTCGAATACAATTCTGGTGCACGGCTGGAAATTCGTTTACTTAAAAATCAGATATTTTCTTATGTAGGGAGTAAAAAAAAATCGATTTTGAAGTTGTTCGCCATTGTAAATTATTTAAAATATAAAATGCAGTGAAAAGATCTACTCTCTTTCAACAATGAAATCTTTGTTATAAATACGATGTAAAGAAGATCTGATATTATAAAATTTGCAATATCTTCAAATAGAATTCTGGTGCACGGCTGGAAATTGGTTTTCTTATAAATCAGCAACTTTTCTATTGTATGAAATAAAAAAAATTCGATTTTGAAGTTGTTCGTCTTTGAAAAATATTTAAAATATAAAAAAAAGTGAAAAGATCTACTCTGTTCCAACAATGAAACCTTTGTTATAAATACGATGTAAAGAAGATCTGATATTATAAAATTTGCAATATCTTCAAATAGAATTCTGGTGCACGGCTGGA
Organism: Maratus michaelseni; assembly: GCA_963931845.1. Classification (NCBI taxonomy): domain Eukaryota; kingdom Metazoa; phylum Arthropoda; class Arachnida; order Araneae; family Salticidae; genus Maratus; species Maratus michaelseni. Next base: position 141,508 of record CAWVPG010000079.1, on the reverse strand, counting down.
AATTGGTTTTCTTATAAATCAGCACATTTTCTTATGTAGGAAGTAAAAAAAATTCGATTTTGAAGTTGTTCGCCATTGTAAATTACTTAAAATATAAAATACTGTGCAACGATATGCATTTTTCAACAATGAAACCTTTGATATAAATACGAGGTAATGTGGATGAGATATTATAAAATTATCAATATCTTCGAATAGAATTCTGGTGCACGGCTGGAAATTCCTTTACTTATAAATCAGCACATTTTCTATTGTATGAAGTAAAAAAAATTCGATTTTGAAGTTGTTCGCCTTTGAAAAATATTTAAAATATAAAAAAAAAAGTGAAAAGATCTACTCTGTTCCAACAATGAAACCTTTGTTATAAATACGATGTAAAGAAGATCTAAGGATCTGCAGTGAAACGATCTACTCTCTTTCAACAATGAAATCTTTTTTATAAATACGAGGTATAGTGGATGTGATATTATAAAAGTAGCAATATTTTCGAATAGAATTCTGGTGCACGGCTGGAAATTCGTTTACTTATAAATCAGCACATTTTCTTATGCAGGAAGTAAAAAAAATTCGATTTTGAAGTTGTTCGCCATTGTAAATTATTTAAACTATAAAATGCAGTGAAACGATCTACTCTCTTTCAACAATGAAATCTTTGTTATAAATACGAGGTAAAGTGGATGTGATATTATAAAAGTAGCAATTTTTTCGAATAGAATTCTGGTGCACGGCTGGAAATTGGTTTTCTTATAAATCAGCACATTTTCTTATGTAGGAAGTAAAACAAATTCGGTTTTAAAGTTGTTCGCCATTGTAAAATATTTAAAATATAAAATACTGTGAAACGATATGCATTTTTCAACAATGAAACCTTTGTTATAAATACGAGGTAAAGTGGATGTTATAATCTAAAATTATAAATATCTTCGAATAGAATTCTGGTGCACTGCTGGAAATTCGTTTACTTATAAATCAGCACATTTTCTTATGTAGGAAGTAAAAAAATTCGATTTTGAAGTTGTTCGCCATTGTAAATTATTTAAAATATAAAATACAGTGAAACGATCTACTCTCTTTCAACAATGAAATCTTTGTTATAAATACGAGGTAAAGTGGATGTGATATGATAAAAGTAGCAATATTTTCGAATAGAATTCTGGTGCACGGCTGGAAATTCGTTTACTTATAAAACAGCACATTTTCTATTGTATGAAGTAAAAAAAAAAATCGATTTTGAAGTTGTTCGCCTTTGAAAAATATTTAAAATATAAAAAAAAAGTAAAAAAAAAAAGTCTGTTCCAAAAATGAAACCTTTGTTATAAATGTTATGTAAAGAAGATCTGATATTATAAAATTTGCAATATCTTCAAACAGTATTCTGGTGCACGCCTGGAAATTGGTTTTCTTATAAATCAGCATATTTTCTTATGTAGGGAGTAAAAAAAAATCGATTTTGAAGTTGTTCGCCATTGTAAATTATTTAAAATATAAAATGCAGTGAAACGATCTACTCTCTTTCAACAATGAAATCTTTGTTATAAATACGAGGTAAAGTGGTTGTGATATTATAAAAGTAGCAATATTTTCGAATAGAATTCTGGTGCACGGCTGGAAATTGGTTTTCTTATAAATTAGCACATTTTCTTATGTAGGAAGTAAAAAAAAACGGTTTTGAAGTTGTTCGCCATTGTAAAATATTTAAAATATAAAATACTGTGCAACGATATGCATTTTTCAACAATGAAACCTTTGATATAAATACGAGGTAATGTGGATGAGATATTATAAAATTATCAATATCTTCGAATACAATTCTGGTGCACGGCTGGAAATTCGTTTACTTAAAAATCAGATATTTTCTTATGTAGGGAGTAAAAAAAAATCGATTTTGAAGTTGTTCGCCATTGTAAATTATTTAAAATATAAAATGCAGTGAAACGATCTACTCTCTTTCAACAATGAAATCTTTGTTATAAATACGAGGTAAAGTGGATGTGATATTATAAAAGTAGCAATATTTTCGAATAGAATTCTGGTGCACGGCTGGAAATTCGTTTACTTATAAATCAGCACATTTTCTTATGCAGGAAGTAACAAAAATTCGATTTTGAATGTGTTCGCCATTGTAAATTATTTAAAATATAAAATGCAGTGAAACGATGTACTCTCTTTCAACAATGAAATCTTTTTTATAAATACGAGGTATAGTGGATGTGATATTATAAAAGTAGCAATATTTTCGAATAGAATTCTGGTGCACGGCTGGAAATTGGTTTTCTTATAAATTAGCACATTTTCTTATGTAGGAAGTAAAAAAAAAATCGGTTTTGAAGTTGTTCGCCATTGTAAAATATTTATAATATAAAATACTGTGCAACGATATGCATTTTTCCACAATGAAACCTTTGATATAAATACGAGGTAATGTGGATGAGATATTATAAAATTATCAATATCTTCGAATACAATTCTGGTGCACGGCTGGAAATTCGTTTACTTATAAATCAGACATTTTCTTATGTAGGGAGTAAAAAAAAAAATCGATTTTGAAGTTGTTCGCCATTGTAAATTATTTAAAATATAAAATGCAGTGAAAAGATATGCATTTTTCAACAATGAAACCTTTGTTATAAATACGATGTAAAGAAGATCTGATATTATAAAATTTGCAATATCTTCAAATAGAATTCTGGTGCACGGCTGGAAATTGGTTTTCTTATAAATCAGCACATTTTCTTATGTAGGAAGTAAAAAAAATTCGATTTTGAAGTTGTTCGCCATTGTAAATTATTTAAAATATAAAATACTGTGCAACGATATGCATTTTTCAACAATGAAACCTTTGATATAAATACGAGGTAATGTGGATGAGATATTATAAAATTATCAATATCTTCGAATAGAATTCTGGTGCACGGCTGGAAATTCCTTTACTTATAAATCAGCACATTTTCTATTGTATGAAGTAAAAAAAATTCGATTTTGAAGTTGTTCGCCTTTGAAAAATATTTAAAATATAAAAAAAAGTGAAAAGATCTACTCTGTTCCAACAATGAAACCTTTGTTATAAATACGATGTAAAGAAGATCTAAGGATCTGCAGTGAAACGATCTACTCTCTTTCAACAATGAAATCTTTTTTATAAATACGAGGTATAGTGGATGTGATATTATAAAAGTAGCAATATTTTCGAATAGAATTCTGGTGCACGGCTGGAAATTCGTTTACTTATAAATCAGCACATTTTCTTATGCAGGAAGTAAAAAAAATTCGATTTTGAAGTTGTTCGCCATTGTAAATTATTTAAAATATAAAATGCAGTGAAACGATCTACTCTCTTTCAACAATGAAATCTTTGTTATAAATACGAGGTAAAGTGGATGTGATATTATAAAAGTAGCAATTTTTTCGAATAGAATTCTGGTGCACGGCTGGAAATTGGTTTTCTTATAAATCAGCACATTTTCTTATGTAGGAAGTAAAACAAATTCGGTTTTAAAGTTGTTCGCCATTGTAAAATATTTAAAATATAAAATACTGTGAAACGATATGCATTTTTCAACAATGAAACCTTTGTTATAAATACGAGGTAAAGTGGATGTTATAATCTAAAATTATAAATATCTTCGAATAGAATTCTGGTGCACTGCTGGAAATTCGTTTACTTATAAATCAGCACATTTTCTTATGTAGGAAGTAAAAAAATTCGATTTTGAAGTTGTTCGCCATTGTAAATTATTTAAAATATAAAATACAGTGAAACGATCTACTCTCTTTCAACAATGAAATCTTTGTTATAAATACGAGGTAAAGTGGATGTGATATGATAAAAGTAGCAATATTTTCGAATAGAATTCTGGTGCACGGCTGGAAATTCGTTTACTTATAAATCAGCACATTTTCTATTGTATGAAGTAAAAAAAAAATCGATTTTGAAGTTGTTCGCCTTTGAAAAATATTTAAAATATAAAAAAAAAGTAAAAAAAAAAAACTCTGTTCCAAAAATGAAACCTTTGTTATAAATGTTATGTAAAGAAGATCTGATATTATAAAATTTGCAATATCTTCAAACAGTATTCTGGTGCACGCCTGGAAATTGGTTTTCTTATAAATCAGCATATTTTCTTATGTAGGGAGTAAAAAAAAATCGATTTTGAAGTTGTTCGCCATTGTAAATTATTTAAAATATAAAATGCAGTGAAACGATCTACTCTCTTTCAACAATGAAATCTTTGTTATAAATACGAGGTAAAGTGGTTGTGATATTATAAAAGTAGCAATATTTTCGAATAGAATTCTGGTGCACGGCTGGAAATTGGTTTTCTTATAAATTAGCACATTTTCTTATGTAGGAAGTAAAAAAAAATCGATTTTGAAGTTGTTCGCCATTGTAAATTATTTAAAATATAAAATGCAGTGAAAAGATATGCATTTTTCAACAATGAAACCTTTGTTATAAATACGATGTAAAGAAGATCTGATATTATAAAATTTGCAATATCTTCAAATAGAATTCTGGTGCACGGCTGGAAATTGGTTTTCTTATAAATCAGCAACTTTTCTATTGTATGAAATAAAAAAAATTCGATTTTGAAGTTGTTCGTCTTTGAAAAATATTTAAAATATAAAAAAAAGTGAAAAGATCTACTCTGTTCCAACAATGAAACCTTTGTTATAAATACGATGTAAAGAAGATCTGATATTATAAAATTTGCAATATCTTCAAATAGAATTCTGGTGCACGGCTGGAAATTGGTTTTCTTATAAATCAGCACATTTTCTTATGTAGGAAGTAAAAAAAATTCGATTTTGAAGTTGTTCGCCATTGTAAATTACTTAAAATATAAAATACTGTGCAACGATATGCATTTTTCAACAATGAAACCTTTGATATAAATACGAGGTAATGTGGATGAGATATTATAAAATTATCAATATCTTCGAATAGAATTCTGGTGCACGGCTGGAAATTCCTTTACTTATAAATCAGCACATTTTCTATTGTATGAAGTAAAAAAAATTCGATTTTGAAGTTGTTCGCCTTTGAAAAATATTTAAAATATAAAAAAAAGTGAAAAGATCTACTCTGTTCCAACAATGAAACCTTTGTTATAAATACGATGTAAATAAGATCTGATATTATAAAATTTGCAATATCTTCAAATAGAATTCTGGTGCACGGCTGGAAATTTTTTGTCTTATAAATCAGCACATTTTCTTATGTAGGAAGTAAAAAAAATTATATTTTGAAGTTGTTCGCCATTGTAAATTATTTAAAATACAAAATGCAGTGAAACGATCTACTCTCTTTCAACAATGAAATCTTTGTTATAAATACGAGGTATAGTGGATGAGATATTATAAAATTATCAATATCTTCGAATAGAATTCTGGTGCACGGCTGGAAATTCGTTTACTTATAAATCAGCATATTTTCTATTGTATGAAGTAAAAAAAATTCGATTTTGAAGTTGTTCGCCTTTGAAAAATATTTAAAATATAAAAAAAAGTGAAAAGATCAACTCTGTTCCAACAATGAAACCTTTGTTATAAATACGATGTAAAGAAGATATGATATTATAAAATTTGCAATATCTTCAAATAGAATTCTGGTGCACGGCTGGAAATTGGTTTTCTTATAAATCAGCACATTTTCTTATGTAGGAAGTAAAAAAATTCGATTTTGAAGTTGTTCGCCATTGTAAATTATTTAAAATATAAAATGATGTGAAACGATCTACTCTCTTTCAACAATGAAACCTTTGTTATAAATACGAGGTAAAGTGGATGTGATAATATAAAATTATAAATATCTTCGAATAGAATTCTGGTGCACGGCTGGAAATTGGTTTTCTTATAAATTAGCACATTTTCTTATGTAGGAAGTAAAAAAAATTCGGTTTTGAAGTTGTTCGCCATTGTAAAATATTTAAAATATAAAATACTGTGCAACGATATGCATTTTTCAACAATGAAACCTTTGATATAAATACGAGGTAATGTGAATGAGATATTATAAAATTATCAATATCTTCGAATAGAATTCTGGTGCACGGCTGGAAATTCGTTTACTTATAAATCAGCAACTTTTCTATTGTATGAAATAAAAAAAAATCGATTTTGAAGTTGTTCGCCTTTGAAAAATATTTAAAATATAAAAAAAAAGTGAAAAGATCTACTCTGTTCCAACAATGAAACCTTTGTTATAAATACGATGTAAAGAAGATCTGATATTATAAAATTTGCAATATCTTCAAATAGAATTCTGGTGCACGGCTGGAAATTGGTTTTCTTATAAATCAGCACATTTTCTTATGTAGGAAGTAAAAAAAATTCGATTTTGAAGTTGTTCGCCATTGTAAATTATTTAAAATATAAAATACTGTGCAACGACATGCATTTTTCAACAATGAAACCTTTGATATAAATACGAGCTAATGTGGATGAGATAGTATAAAATTATCAATATCTTCGAATAGAATTCTGGTGCACGGCTGGAAATTCGTTTACTTATAAATCAGCACATTTTCTATTGTATGAAGTAAAAAAAATTCGATTTTGAAGTTGTTCGCCATTGTAAATTATTTAAAATATAAAATGCAGTGAAACGATCTACTCTCTTTCAACAATGAAATCTTTGTTATAAATACGAGGTAAAGTGGATGTGATATTATAAAAGTAGCAATATTTTCGAATAGAATTCTGGTGCACGGCTGGAAATTGGTTTTCTTATAAATCAGCACATTTTCTTATGTAGGAAATAAAAAAAATTCGGTTTTGAAGTTGTTCGCCATTGTAAAATATTTAAAATATAAAATACTGTGAAACGATATGCATTTTTCAACAATGAAACCTTTGTTATAAATACGAGGTAAAGTGGATGTTATTATATAAAATTATAAATATCTTCGAATAGAATTCTGGTGCACGGCTGGAAATTCGTTTACTTATAAATCAGCACATTTTCTTATGCAGGAAGTAAAAAAAATTCGATTTTGTAGTTGTTCGCCATTGTAAATTATTTAAAATATAAAATGCAGTGAAACGATCTACTCTCTTTCAACAATGAAATCTTTGTTATAAATACGAGGTATAGTGGATGTGATATTATAAAAGTAGCAATATTTTCGAATAGAATTCTGGTGCACGGCTGGAAATTCGTTTACTTATAAATCAGCACATTTTCTTATGTAGGAAGTAAAAAAAATTCGATTTTGAAGTTGTTCGCCATTGTAAATTATTTAAAATATAAAATACTGTGCAACGACATGCATTTTTCAACAATGAAACCTTTGATATAAATACGATCTAATGTGGATGAGATATTATAAAATTATCAATATCTTCGAATAGAATTCTGGTGCACGGCTGGAAATTCGTTTACTTATAAATCAGCACATTTTCTATTGTATGAAGTAAAAAAAAATTCGATTTTGAAGTTGTTCGCCATTGAAAAATATTTAAAATATAAAAAAAAGTGTAAAGATCTCCTCTGTTCCAACAATGAAACCTTTGTTATAAATACGATGTAAAGAAGATCTGATATTATAAAATTTGCAATATCTTCAAATAGAATTCTGGTGCACGGCTGGAAATTTTTTGTCTTATAAATCAGCACATTTTCTTATGTAGGAATTAAAAAAAATTCGATTTTGAAGTTGTTCGCCATTGTAAATTATTTAAAATATAAAATGCAGTGAAACGATCTACTCTCTTTCAACAATGAAATCTTTGTTATAAATACGAGGTAAAGTGGATGTGATATTATAAAAGTAGCAATATTTTCGAATAGAATTCTGGTGCACGGCTGGAAATTGGTTTTCTTATAAATCAGCACATTTTCTTATGTAGGAAGTAAAAAAAATTCGGTTTTGAAGTTGTTCGCCATTGTAAAATATTTAAAATATAAAATATTGTGAAACGATGTGCATTTTTCAACAATGAAACCTTTGTTATAAATACGAGGTAAAGTGGATGTTATAATATAAAATTATAAATATCTTCGAATAGAATTCTGGTGCACGGCTGGAAATTCGTTTACTTATAAATCAGCATATTTTCTTATGCAGGAAGTAAAAAAAATTCGATTTTGTAGTTGTTCGCCATTGTAAATTATTTAAAATATAAAATGCAGTGAAACGATCTACTCTCTTTCAACAATGAAATCTTTTTTATAAATACGAGGTATAGTGGATGTGATATTATAAAAGTAGCAATATTTTCGAATAGAATTCTGGTGCACGGCTGGAAATTCGTTTACTTATAAATCAGCACATTTTCTTATGCAGGAAGTAAAAAAAATTGGATTTTGAAGTTGTTCGCCATTGTAAATTATTTAAAATATAAAATGCAGTGAAACGATCTATTCTCTTTCAACAATGAAATCTTTGTTATAAATACGAGGTATAGTGGATGTGATATTATAAAATTATCAATATCTTCGAATAGAATTCTGGTGCACGGCTGGAAATTCGTTTACTTATAAATCAGCATATTTTCTATTGTATGAAGTAAAAAAAATTCGATTTTGAAGTTGTTCGCCTTTGAAAAATATTTAAAATATAAAAAAAAGTGAAAAGATCAACTCTGTTCCAACAATGAAACCTTTGTTATAAATACGATGTAAAGAAGATATGATATTATAAAAGTTGCAATATCTTCAAATAGAATTCTGGTGCACGGCTGGAAATTGGTTTTCTTATAAATCAGCACATTTTCTTATGTAGGAAGTAAAAAAAATTCGATTTTGAAGTTGTTCGCCATTGTAAATTATTTAAAATATAAAATGCAGTGAAACGATCTACTCTCTTTCAACAATGAAATCTTTGTTATAAATACGAGGTATAGTGGATGAGATATTATAAAATTATCAATATCTTCGAATAGAATTCTGGTGCACGGCTGGAAATTCGTTTACTTATAAATCAGTATATTTTCTATTGTATGAAGTAAAAAAAATTCGATTTTGAAGTTGTTCGCCATTGTAAATTATTTAAAATATAAAATGCAGTGAAACGATCTACTCTCTTTCAACAATGAAAGCTTTGTTATAAATACGAGGTAAAGTGGATGTGATATTATAAAAGTAGCAATATTTTCGAATAGAATTCTGGTGCACGGCTGGAAATTCGTTTACTTATAAATCAGCACATTTTCTATTGTATGAAGTAAAAAAAATTCGATTTTGAAGTTGTTCGCCTTTGAAAAATATTTAAAATATAAAAAAAAAGTAAAAAAAAAAACTCTGTTCCAACAATGAAACCTTTGTTATAAATGCTATGTAAAGAAGATCTGATATTATAAAATTTGCAATATCTTCAAACAGAATTCTGGTGCACGCCTGGAAATTGGTTTTCTTATAAATCAGCATATTTTCTTATGTAGGAAGTAAAAAAAAATAGGTTTTGAAGTTGTTCGCCATTGTAAAATATTTAAAATATAAAATACAGTGAAACGATATGCATTTTTCAATAATGAAACCTTTGTTATAAATACGAGGTAAAGTGGATGTTATAATATAAAATTATAAATATCTTCGAATAGAATTCTGGTGCACGGCTGGAAATTCGTTTACTTATAAATCAGCACATTTTCTTATGTAGGGAGTAAAAAAAAATCGATTTTGAAGTTGTTCGCCATTGTAAATTATTTAAAATATAAAATGCAGTGAAACGATCTACTCTCTTTCAACAATGAAATCTTTGTTATAAATACGAGGTATAGTGGATGTGATATTATAAAAGTAGCAATATTTTCGAATAGAATTCTGGTGCACGGCTGGAAATTCGTTTACTTATAAATCAGCACATTTTCTTATGCAGGAAGTAACAAAAATTCGATTTTGAATGTGTTCGCCATTGTAAATTATTTAAAATATAAAATGCAGTGAAACGATGTACTCTCTTTCAACAATGAAATCTTTTTTATAAATACGAGGTATAGTGGATGTGATATTATAAAAGTAGCAATATTTTCGAATAGAATTCTGGTGCACGGCTGGAAATTCGTTTACTTATAAATCAGCACATTTTCTTATGCAGGAAGTAACAAAAATTCGATTTTGAATGTGTTCGCCATTGTAAAATATTTAAAATATAAAATACTGTGAAACGATATGCATTTTTCAACAATGAAACCTTTGTTATAAATACGAGGTAAAGTGGATGTTATAATATAAAATTATAAATATCTTCGAATAGAATTCTGGTGCACGGCTGGAAATTCGTTTACTTATAAATCAGCACATTTTCTTATGCAGGAAGTAAAAAAAATTCGATTTTGTAGTTGTTCGCCATTGTAAATTATTTAAAATATAAAATGCAGTGAAACGATCTACTCTCTTTCAACAATGAAATCTTTGTTATAAATACGAGGTAAAGTGGATGTGATATTATAAAAGTAGCAATATTTTCGAATAGAATTCTGGTGCACGGCTGGAAATTGGTTTTCTTATAAATCAGCACATTTTCTTATGTAGGAAGTAAAAAAAATTCGGTTTTGAAGTTGTTCGCCATTGTAAAATATTTAAAATATAAAATACTGTGCAACGGTATGCATTTTTCAACAATGAAACCTTTGATATAAATACGAGGTAATGTGAATGAGATATTATAAAATTATCAATATCTTCGAATAGAATTCTGGTGCACGGCTGGAAATTCGTTTACTTATAAATCAGCAACTTTTCTATTGTATGAAATAAAAAAAAATTCGATTTTGAAGTTGTTCGCCATTGTAAATTATTTAAAATATAAAATGCAGTGAAACGATCTACTCTCTTTCAACAATGAAATCTTTGTTATAAATACGAGGTAAAGTGGATGTGATATTATAAAAGTAGCAATATTTTCGAATAGAATTCTGGTGCACGGCTGGAAATTCGTTTACTTATAAATCAGCACATTTTCTATTGTATGAAGTAAAAAAAATTCGATTTTGAAGTTGTTCGCCTTTGAAAAATATTTAAAATATAAAAAAAAAGTAAAAAAAAAAAACTCTGTTCCAACAATGAAACCTTTGTTATAAATGCTATGTAAAGAAGATCTGATATTATAAAATTTGCAATATCTTCAAACAGAATTCTGGTGCACGCCTGGAAATTGGTTTTCTTATAAATCAGCATATTTTCTTATGTAGGAAGTAAAAAAAATTAGGTTTTGAAGTTGTTCGCCATTGTAAAATATTTAAAATATAAAATACAGTGAAACGATATGCATTTTTCAATAATGAAACCTTTGTTATAAATACGAGGTAAAGTGGATGTTATAATATAAAATTATAAATATCTTCGAATAGAATTCTGGTGCACGGCTGGAAATTCGTTTACTTATAAATCAGCACATTTTCTTATGTAGGGAGTAACAAAAATTCGATTTTGAATGTGTTCGCCATTGTAAATTATTTAAAATATAAAATGCAGTGAAACGATGTACTCTCTTTCAACAATGAAATCTTTTTTATAAATACGAGGTATAGTGGATGTGATATTATAAAAGTAGCAATATTTTCGAATAGAATTCTGGTGCACGGCTGGAAATTCGTTTACTTATAAATCAGCACATTTTCTTATGCAGGAAGTAACAAAAATTCGATTTTGAATGTGTTCGCCATTGTAAATTATTTAAAATATAAAATGCAGTGAAACGATGTACTCTCTTTCAACAATGAAATCTTTTTTATAAATACGAGGTATAGTGGATGTGATATTATAAAAGTAGCAATATTTTCGAATAGAATTCTGGTGCACGGCTGGAAATTCGTTTACTTATAAATCAGCACATTTTCTTATGCAGGAAGTAACAAAAATTCGATTTTGAATGTGTTCGCCATTGTAAATTATTTAAAATATAAAATGCAGTGAAACGATGTACTCTCTTTCAACAATGAAATCTTTTTAATAAATACGAGGTATAGTGGATGTGATATTATAAAAGTAGCAATATTTTCGAATAGAATTCTGGTGCACGGCTGGAAATTCGTTTACTTATAAATCAGCACATTTTCTTATGCAGGAAGTAAAAAAAATTCGATTTTGAAGTTGTTCGCCATTGTAAATTATTTAAAATATAAAATGCAGTGAAACGATCTACTCTCTTTCAACAATGAAATCTTTGTTATAAATACGAGGTAAAGTGGATGTGATATTATAAAAGTAGCAATATTTTCGAATAGAATTCTGGTGCACGGCTGGAAATTGGTTTTCTTATAAATCAGCACATTTTCTATTGTATGAAATAAAAAAAAATTCGATTTTGAAGTTGTTCGTCTTTGATAAATATTTAAAATATAAAAAAAAGTGAAAAGATCTACTCTGTTCCAACAACGAAACCTTTGTTATAAATACGATGTAAAGAAGATCTGATATTATAAAATTTGCAATATCTTCAAATAGAATTCTGGTGCACGGCTGGAAATTGGTTTTCTTATAAATCAGCACATTTTCTTATGTAGGAAGTAAAAAAAATTCGATTTTGAAGTTGTTCGCCATTGTAAATTATTTAAAATATAAAATACTGTGCAACGATATGCATTTTTCAACAATGAAACCTTTGATATAAATACGAGGTAATGTGGATGAGATATTATAAAATTATCAATATCTTCGAATAGAATTCTGGTGCACGGCTGGAAATTCGTTTACTTATAAATCAGCACATTTTCTTATGTAGGAAGTAAAAGAAATTCGGTTTTGAAGTTGTTCGCCATTGTAAAATATTTAAAATATAAAATACTGTGAAACGATATGCATTTTTCAACAATGAAACCTTTGTTATAAATACGAGGTAAAGTGGATGTTATAATATAAAATTATAAATATCTTCGAATAGAATTCTGGTGCACGGCTGGAAATTCGTTTACTTATAAATCAGCACATTTTCTTATGCAGGAAGTAAAAAAAAATCGATTTTGTAGTTGTTCGCCATTGTAAATTATTTAAAATATAAAATGCAGTGAAACGATCTACTCTCTTTCAACAATGAAATCTTTGTTATAAATACGAGGTATAGTGGATGTGATATTATAAAAGTAGCAATATTTTCGAATAGAATTCTGGTGCACGGCTGGAAATTCGTTTACTTATAAATCAGCACATTTTCTTATGCAGGAAGTAAAAAAAATTCGATTTTGAAGTTGTTCGCCATTGTAAATTATTTAAAATATAAAATGCAGTGAAACGATCTACTCTCTTTCAACAATGAAATCTTTGTTATAAATACGAGGTATAGTGGATGGGATATTATAAAAGTAGCAATATTTTCGAATAGAATTCTGGTGCACGGCTGGAAATTCGTTTACTTATAAATCAGCACATTTTCTTATGCAGGAAGTAAAAAAAATTCGATTTTGAAGTTGTTCGCCATTGTAAATTATTTAAAATATAAAATGCAGTGAAACGATCTACTCTCTTTCAACAATGAAATCTTTGTTATAAATACGAGGTATAGTGGATGTGATATTATAAAAGAAGCAATATTTTCGAATAGAATTCTGGTGCACGGCTGGAAGTTCATTTACTTATAAATCAGCACATTTTCTTATGCAGGAAGTAAAAAAAAATCGATTTTGAAGTTGTTCGCCATTGTAAATTATTTAAAATATAAAATGCAGTGAAACGATCTACTCTCTTTCAACAATGAAATCTTTGTTATAAATACGAGGTATAGTGGATGAGATATTATAAAATTATCAATATCTTCGAATAGAATTCTGGTGCACGGCTGGAAATTCGTTTACTTATAAATCAGCATATTTTCTATTGTATGAAGTAAAAAAAATTCGATTTTGAAGTTGTTCGCCTTTGAAAAATATTTAAAATGTAAAAAAAAGTGAAAAGATCAACTCTGTTCCAACAATGAAACCTTTGTTATAAATACGATGTAAAGAAGATATGATATTATAAAATTTGCAATATCTTCAAATAGAATTCTGGTGCACGGCTGGAAATTGGTTTTCTTATAAATCAGCACATTTTCTTATGTAGGAAGTAAAAAAAATTCGATTTTGAAGTTGTTCGCCATTGTAAATTATTTAAAATATAAAATTCTGTGCAACGACATGCATTTTTCAACAATGAAACCTTTGATATAAATACGAGCTAATGTGGATGAGATATTATAAAATTATCAATATCTTCGAATAGAATTCTGGTGCACGGCTGGAAATTCGTTTACTTATAAATCAGCACATTTTCTATTGTATGAAGTAAAAAAAATTCGATTTTGAAGTTGTTCGCCTTTGAAAAATATTTAAAATATAAAAAAAAGTGTAAAGATCTACTCTGTTCCAACAATGAAACCTTTGTTATAAATACGATGTAAAGAAGATCTGATATTATAAAATTTGCAATATCTTCAAATAGAATTCTGGTGCACAGCTGGAAATTTTTTGTCTTATAAATCAGCACATTTTCTTATGTAGGAAGTAAAAAAAATTCGATTTTGAAGTTGTTCGCCATTGTAAATTATTTGAAATATAAAATGCAGTGAAACGATCTACTCTCTTTCAACAATGAAATCTTTGTTATAAATACGAGGTAAAGTGGATGTTAAAATATAAAATTATAAATATCTTCGAATAGAAATCTGGTGCACGGCTGGAAATCCGTTTACTTATAAATCAGCACATTTTCTTATGCAGGAAGTAAAAAAAATTCGATTTTGTAGTTGTTCGCCATTGTAAATTATTTAAAATATAAAATGCAGTGAAACGATCTACTCTCTTTCAACAATGAAATCTTTTTTATAAATACGAGGTATAGTGGATGTGATATTATAAAAGTAGCAATATTTTCGAATAGAATTCTGGTGCACGGCTGGAAATTCGTTTACTTATAAATCAGCACATTTTCTTATGCAGGAAGTAAAAAAAATTCGATTTTGAAGTTGTTCGCCATTGTAAATTATTTAAAATATAAAATGCAGTGAAACGATCTACTCTCTTTCAACAATGAAATCTTTGTTATAAATACGAGGTATAGTGGATGTGATATTATAAAATTATCAATATCTTCGAATAGAATTCTGGTGCACGGCTGGAAATTCGTTTACTTATAAATCAGCATATTTTCTATTGTATGAAGTAAAAAAAATTCGATTTTGAAGTTGTTCGCCTTTGAAAAATATTTAAAATATAAAAAAAAGTGAAAAGATCAACTCTGTTCCAACAATGAAACCTTTGTTATAAATACGATGTAAAGAAGATGTGATATTATAAAAGTTGCAATATCTTCAAATAGAATTCTGGTGCACGGCTGGAAATTGGTTTTCTTATAAATCAGCACATTTTCTTATGTAGGAAGTAAAAAAAATTCGATTTTGAAATTGTTCCCCATTGTAAATTATTTAAAATATAAAATGCAGTGAAACGATCTACTCTCTTTCAACAATGAAATCTTTGTTATAAATACGAGGTATAGTGGATGTGATATTATAAAAGTAGCAATATTTTCGAATAGAATTCTGGTGCACGGCTGGAAATTCGTTTACTTATAAATCAGCACATTTTCTTATGCAGGAAGTAAAAAAAAAATCGATTTTGAAGTTGTTCGCCATTGTAAATTATTTAAAGTATAAAATGCAGTGAAACGATCTACTCTCTTTCAACAATGAAATCTTTGTTATAAATACGAGGTATAGTGGATGAGATATTATAAAATTATCAATATCTTCGAATAGAATTCTGGTGCACGGCTGGAAATTCGTTTACTTATAAATCAGTATATTTTCTATTGTATGAAGTAAAAAAAATTCGATTTTGAAGTTGTTCGCCATTGTAAATTATTTAAAATATAAAATGCAGTGAAACGATCTACTCTCTTTCAACAATGAAATCTTTGTTATAAATACGAGGTAAAGTGGATGTGATATTATAAAAGTAGCAATATTTTCGAATAGAATTCTGGTGCACGGCTGGAAATTGGTTTTCTTATAAATTAGCACATTTTCTTATGTAGGAAGTAAAAATAATTCTGTTTTGAAGTTGTTCGCCATTGTAAAATATTTAAAATATAAAATACTGTGCAACGATATGCATTTTTCAACAATGAAACCTTTGATATAAATACGAGGTAATGTGAATGAGATATTATAAAATTATCAATATCTTCGAATAGAATTCTGGTGCACGGCTGGAAATTCGTTTACTTATAAATCAGCAACTTTTCTATTGTATGAAATAAAAAAAAAATTCGATTTTGAAGTTGTTCGTCTTTGATAAATATTTAAAATATAAAAAAAAGTGAAAAGATCTACTCTGTTCCAACAACGAAACCTTTGTTATAAATACGATGTAAAGAAGATCTGATATTATAAAATTTGCAATATCTTCAAATAGAATTCTGGTGCACGGCTGGAAATTGGTTTTCTTATAAATCAGCACATTTTCTTATGTAGGAAGTAAAAAAAATTCGATTTTGAAGTTGTTCGCCATTGTAAAATATTTAAAATATAAAATACTGTGAAACGATATGCATTTTTCAACAATGAAACCTTTGTTATAAATACGAGGTAAAGTGGATGTTATAATATAAAATTATAAATATCTTCGAATAGAATTCTGGTGCACGGCTGGAAATTCGTTTACTTATAAATCAGCACATTTTCTTATGCAGGAAGTAAAAAAAAATCGATTTTGTAGTTGTTCGTCATTGTAAATTATTTAAAATATAAAATGCAGTGAAACGATCTACTCTCTTTCAACAATGAAATCTTTGTTATAAATACGAGGTATAGTGGATGTGATATTATAAAAGTAGCAATATTTTCGAATAGAATTCTGGTGCACGGCTGGAAATTCGTTTACTTATAAATCAGCACATTTTCTTATGCAGGAAGTAACAAAAATTCGATTTTGAATGTGTTCGCCATTGTAAATTATTTAAAATATAAAATGCAGTGAAACGATGTACTCTCTTTCAACAATGAAATCTTTTTTATAAATACGAGGTATAGTGGATGTGATATTATAAAAGTAGCAATATTTTCGAATAGAATTCTGGTGCACGGCCGGAAATTGGTTTTCTTATAAATCAGCACATTTTCTTATGTAGGAAGTAAAAAAAATTCGGTTTTGAAGTTGTTCGTCTTTGATAAATATTTAAAATATTAAAAAAAGTGAAAAGATCTACTCTGTTCCAACAACGAAACCTTTGTTATAAATACGATGTAAAGAAGATCTGATATTATAAAATTTGCAATATCTTCAAATAGAATTCTGGTGCACGGCTGGAAATTGGTTTTCTTATAAATCAGCACATTTTCTTATGTAGGAAGTAAAAAAAATTCGATTTTGAAGTTGTTCGCCATTGTAAATTATTTAAAATATAAAATACTGTGCAACGACATGCATTTTTCAACAATGAAACCTTTGATATAAATACGAGCTAATGTGGATGAGATATTATAAAATTATCAATATCTTCGAATAGAATTCTGGTGCACGGCTGGAAATTCGTTTACTTATAAATCAGCACATTTTCTATTGTATGAAGTAAAAAAAATTCGATTTTGAAGTTGTTCGCCTTTGAAAAATATTTAAAATATAAAAAAAAGTGTAAAGATCTCCTCTGTTCCAACAATGAAACCTTTGTTATAAATACGATGTAAAGAAGATCTGATATTATAAAATTTGCAATATCTTCAAATAGAATTCTGGTGCACGGCTGGAAATTTTTTGTCTTATAAATCAGCACATTTTCTTATGTAGGAATTAAAAAAAATTCGATTTTGAAGTTGTTCGCCATTGTAAATTATTTAAAATATAAAATGCAGTGAAACGATCTACTCTCTTTCAACAATGAAATCTTTGTTATAAATACGAGGTAAAGTGGATGTGATATTATAAAAGTAGCAATATTTTCGAATAGAATTCTGGTGCACGGCTGGAAATTGGTTTTCTTATAAATCAGCACATTTTCTTATGTAGGAAGTAAAAAAAATTCGGTTTTGAAGTTGTTCGCCATTGTAAAATATTTAAAATATAAAATACTGTGAAACGATGTGCATTTTTCAACAATGAAACCTTTGTTATAAATACGAGGTAAAGTGGATGTTATAATATAAAATTATAAATATCTTCGAATAGAATTCTGGTGCACGGCTGGAAATTCGTTTACTTATAAATCAGCACATTTTCTTATGCAGGAAGTAAAAAAAATTCGATTTTGTAGTTGTTCGCCATTGTAAATTATTTAAAATATAAAATGCAGTGAAACGATCTACTCTCTTTCAACAATGAAATCTTTTTTATAAATACGAGGTATAGTGGATGTGATATTATAAAAGTAGCAATATTTTCGAATAGAATTCTGGTGCACGGCTGGAAATTCGTTTACTTATAAATCAGCACATTTTCTTATGCAGGAAGTAAAAAAAATTGGATTTTGAAGTTGTTCGCCATTGTAAATTATTTAAAATATAAAATGCAATGAAACGATCTATTCTCTTTCAACAATGAAATCTTTGTTATAAATACGAGGTATAGTGGATGTGATATTATAAAATTATCAATATCTTCGAATAGAATTCTGGTGCACGGCTGGAAATTCGTTTACTTATAAATCAGCATATTTTCTATTGTATGAAGTAAAAAAAATTCGATTTTGAAGTTGTTCGCCTTTGAAAAATATTTAAAATATAAAAAAAAGTGAAAAGATCAACTCTGTTCCAACAATGAAACCTTTGTTATAAATACGATGTAAAGAAGATATGATATTATAAAAGTTGCAATATCTTCAAATAGAATTCTGGTGCACGGCTGGAAATTGGTTTTCTTATAAATCAGCACATTTTCTTATGTAGGAAGTAAAAAAAATTCGATTTTGAAGTTGTTCGCCATTGTAAATTATTTAAAATATAAAATGCAGTGAAACGATCTACTCTCTTTCAACAATGAAATCTTTGTTATAAATACGAGGTATAGTGGATGAGATATTATAAAATTATCAATATCTTCGAATAGAATTCTGGTGCACGGCTGGAAATTCGTTTACTTATAAATCAGTATATTTTCTATTGTATGAAGTAAAAAAAATTCGATTTTGAAGTTGTTCGCCATTGTAAATTATTTAAAATATAAAATGCAGTGAAACGATCTACTCTCTTTCAACAATGAAATCTTTGTTATAAATACGAGGTAAAGTGGATGTGATATTATAAAAGTAGCAATATTTTCGAATAGAATTCTGGTGCACGGCTGGAAATTCGTTTACTTATAAATCAGCACATTTTCTATTGTATGAAGTAAAAAAAATTCGATTTTGAAGTTGTTCGCCTTTGAAAAATATTTAAAATATAAAAAAAAAGTAAAAAAAAAAAACTCTGTTCCAACAATGAAACCTTTGTTATAAATGCTATGTAAAGAAGATCTGATATTATAAAATTTGCAATATCTTCAAACAGAATTCTGGTGCACGCCTGGAAATTGGTTTTCTTATAAATCAGCATATTTTCTTATGTAGGAAGTAAAAAAAATTAGGTTTTGAAGTTGTTCGCCATTGTAAAATATTTAAAATATAAAATACAGTGAAACGATATGCATTTTTCAATAATGAAACCTTTGTTATAAATACGAGGTAAAGTGGATGTTATAATATAAAATTATAAATATCTTCGAATAGAATTCTGGTGCACGGCTGGAAATTCGTTTACTTATAAATCAGCACATTTTCTTATGTAGGGAGTAAAAAAAAAATCGATTTTGAAGTTGTTCGCCATTGTAAATTATTTAAAATATAAAATGCAGTGAAACGATCTACTCTCTTTCAACAATGAAATCTTTGTTATAAATACGAGGTATAGTGGATGTGATATTATAAAAGTAGCAATATTTTCGAATAGAATTCTGGTGCACGGCTGGAAATTCGTTTACTTATAAATCAGCACATTTTCTTATGCAGGAAGTAACAAAAATTCGATTTTGAATGTGTTCGCCATTGTAAATTATTTAAAATATAAAATGCAGTGAAACGATGTACTCTCTTTCAACAATGAAATCTTTTTTATAAATACAAGGTATAGTGGATGTGATATTATAAAAGTAGCAATATTTTCGAATAGAATTCTGGTGCACGGCTGGAAATTCGTTTACTTATAAATCAGCACATTTTCTTTTGCAGGAAGTAACAAAAATTCGATTTTGAATGTGTTCGCCATTGTAAAATATTTAAAATATAAAATACTGTGAAACGATATGCATTTTTCAACAATGAAACCTTTGTTATAAATACGAGGTAAAGTGGATGTTATAATATAAAATTATAAATATCTTCGAATAGAATTCTGGTGCACGGCTGGAAATTCGTTTACTTATAAATCAGCACATTTTCTTATGCAGGAAGTAAAAAAAATTCGATTTTGTAGTTGTTCGCCATTGTAAATTATTTAAAATATAAAATGCAGTGAAACGATCTACTCTCTTTCAACAATGAAATCTTTGTTATAAATACGAGGTAAAGTGGATGTGATATTATAAAAGTAGCAATATTTTCGAATAGAATTCTGGTGCACGGCTGGAAATTGGTTTTCTTATAAATCAGCACATTTTCTTATGTAGGAAGTAAAAAAAATTCGGTTTTGAAGTTGTTCGCCATTGTAAAATATTTAAAATATAAAATACTGTGCAACGGTATGCATTTTTCAACAATGAAACCTTTGATATAAATACGAGGTAATGTGAATGAGATATTATAAAATTATCAATATCTTCGAATAGAATTCTGGTGCACGGCTGGAAATTCGTTTACTTATAAATCAGCAACTTTTCTATTGTATGAAATAAAAAAAAATTCGATTTTGAAGTTGTTCGCCATTGTAAATTATTTAAAATATAAAATGCAGTGAAACGATCTACTCTCTTTCAACAATGAAATCTTTGTTATAAATACGAGGTAAAGTGGATGTGATATTATAAAAGTAGCAATATTTTCGAATAGAATTCTGGTGCACGGCTGGAAATTCGTTTACTTATAAATCAGCACATTTTCTATTGTATGAAGTAAAAAAAATTCGATTTTGAAGTTGTTCGCCTTTGAAAAATATTTAAAATATAAAAAAAAAGTAAAAAAAAAAAACTCTGTTCCAACAATGAAACCTTTGTTATAAATGCTATGTAAAGAAGATCTGATATTATAAAATTTGCAATATCTTCAAACAGAATTCTGGTGCACGCCTGGAAATTGGTTTTCTTATAAATCAGCATATTTTCTTATGTAGGAAGTAAAAAAAATTAGGTTTTGAAGTTGTTCGCCATTGTAAAATATTTAAAATATAAAATACAGTGAAACGATATGCATTTTTCAATAATGAAACCTTTGTTATAAATACGAGGTAAAGTGGATGTTATAATATAAAATTATAAATATCTTCGAATAGAATTCTGGTGCACGGCTGGAAATTCGTTTACTTATAAATCAGCACATTTTCTTATGCAGGGAGTAAAAAAAAAATCGATTTTGAAGTTGTTCGCCATTGTAAATTATTTAAAATATAAAATGCAGTGAAACGATCTACTCTCTTTCAACAATGAAATCTTTGTTATAAATACGAGGTATAGTGGATGTGATATTATAAAAGTAGCAATATTTTCGAATAGAATTCTGGTGCACGGCTGGAAATTCGTTTACTTATAAATCAGCACATTTTCTTATGCAGGAAGTAACAAAAATTCGATTTTGAATGTGTTCGCCATTGTAAATTATTTAAAATATAAAATGCAGTGAAACGATGCACTCTCTTTCAACAATGAAATCTTTTTTATAAATACGAGGTATAGTGGATGTGATATTATAAAAATAGCAATATTTTCGAATAGAATTCTGGTGCACGGCTGGAAATTCGTTTACTTATAAATCAGCACATTTTCTTATGCAGGAAGTAACAAAAATTCGATTTTGAATGTGTTCGCCATTGTAAATTATTTAAAATATAAAATGCAGTGAAACGATGTACTCTCTTTCAACAATGAAATCTTTTTAATAAATACGAGGTATAGTGGATGTGATATTATAAAAGTAGCAATATTTTCGAATAGAATTCTGGTGCACGGCTGGAAATTCGTTTACTTATAAATCAGCACATTTTCTTATGCAGGAAGTAAAAAAAATTCGATTTTGAAGTTGTTCGCCATTGTAAATTATTTAAAATATAAAATGCAGTGAAACGATCTACTCTCTTTCAACAATGAAATCTTTGTTATAAATACGAGGTAAAGTGGATGTGATATTATAAAAGTAGCAATATTTTCGAATAGAATTCTGGTGCACGGCTGGAAATTGGTTTTCTTATAAATCAGCACATTTTCTTATGTAGGAAGAAAAAAAATTCGGTTTTGAAGTTGTTCGCCATTGTAAAATATTTAAAATATAAAATACTGTGAAACGATATGCATTTTTCAACAATGAAACCTTTGTTATAAATACGAGGTAAAGTGGATGTTATAATATAAAATTATAAATATCTTCGAATAGAATTCTGGTGCACGGCTGGAAATTCGTTTTCTTATAAATCAGCACATTTTCTTATGCAGGAAGTAAAAAATTTCGATTTTGTAGTTGTTCGCCATTGTAAATTATTTAAAATATAAAATGCAGTGAAACGATCTACTCTCTTTCAACAATGAAATCTTTGTTATAAATACGAGGTAAAGTGGATGTGATATTATAAAAGTAGCAATATTTTCGAATAGAATTCTGGTGCACGGCTGGAAATTGGTTTTCTTATAAATCAGCACATTTTCTTATGTAGGAAGTAAAAAAAATTCGGTTTTGAAGTTGTTCGCCATTGTAAAATATTTAAAATATAAAATACTGTGCAACGGTATGCATTTTTCAACAATGAAACCTTTGATATAAATACGAGGTAATGTGAATGAGATATTATAAAATTATCAATATCTTCGAATAGAATTCTGGTGCACGGCTGGAAATTCGTTTACTTATAAATCAGCAACTTTTCTATTGTATGAAATAAAAAAAAATTCGATTTTGAAGTTGTTCGTCTTTGATAAATATTTAAAATATAAAAAAAAGTGAAAAGATCTACTCTGTTCCAACAACGAAACCTTTGTTATAAATACGATGTAAAGAAGATCTGATATTATAAAATTTGCAATATCTTCAAATAGAATTCTGGTGCACGGCTGGAAATTGGTTTTCTTATAAATCAGCACATTTTCTTATGTAGGAAGTAAAAAAAATTCGATTTTGAAGTTGTTCGCCATTGTAAATTATTTAAAATATAAAATACTGTGCAACGATATGCATTTTTCAACAATGAAACCTTTGATATAAATACGAGGTAATGTGGATGAGATATTATAAAATTATCAATATCTTCGAATAGAATTCTGGTGCACGGCTGGAAATTCGTTTACTTAAAAATCAGCACATTTTCTTATGTAGGAAGTAAAAGAAATTCGGTTTTGAAGTTGTTCGCCATTGTAAAATATTTAAAATATAAAATACTGTGAAACGATATGCATTTTTCAACAATGAAACCTTTGTTATAAATACGAGGTAAAGTGGATGTTATAATATAAAATTATAAATATCTTCGAATAGAATTCTGGTGCACGGCTGGAAATTCGTTTACTTATAAATCAGCACATTTTCTTATGCAGGAAGTAAAAAAAATTCGATTTTGAAGTTGTTCGCCATTGTAAATTATTTAAAATATAAAATGCAGTGAAACGATCTACTCTCTTTCAACAATGAAATCTTTGTTATAAATACGAGGTATAGTGGATGGGATATTATAAAAGTAGCAATATTTTCGAATAGAATTCTGGTGCACGGCTGGAAATTCGTTTACTTATAAATCAGCACATTTTCTTATGCAGGAAGTAAAAAAAATTCGATTTTGAAGTTGTTCGCCATTGTAAATTATTTAAAATATAAAATGCAGTGAAACGATCTACTCTCTTTCAACAATGAAATCTTTGTTATAAATACGAGGTATAGTGGATGTGATATTATAAAAGAAGCAATATTTTCTAATAGAATTCTGGTGCACGGCTGGAAGTTCATTTACTTATAAATCAGCACATTTTCTTATGCAGGAAGTAAAAAAAAATCGATTTTGAAGTTGTTCGCCATTGTAAATTATTTAAAATATAAAATGCAGTGAAACGATCTACTCTCTTTCAACAATGAAATCTTTGTTATAAATACGAGGTATAGTGGATGAGATATTATAAAATTATCAATATCTTCGAATAGAATTCTGGTGCACGGCTGGAAATTCGTTTACTTATAAATCAGCACATTTTCTATTGTATGAAGTAAAAAAAATTCGATTTTGAAGTTGTTCGCCTTTGAAAAATATTTAAAATATAAAAAAAAGTGTAAAGATCTACTCTGTTCCAACAATGAAACCTTTGTTATAAATACGATGTAAAGAAGATCTGATATTATAAAATTTGCAATATCTTCAAATAGAATTCTGGTGCACAGCTGGAAATTTTTTGTCTTATAAATCAGCACATTTTCTTATGTAGGAAGTAAAAAAAATTCGATTTTGAAGTTGTTCGCCATTGTAAATTATTTGAAATATAAAATGCAGTGAAACGATCTACTCTCTTTCAACAATGAAATCTTTGTTATAAATACGAGGTAAAGTGGATGTTAAAATATAAAATTATAAATATCTTCGAATAGAATTCTGGTGCACGGCTGGAAATTCGTTTACTTATAAATCAGCACATTTTCTTATGCAGGAAGTAAAAAAAATTCGATTTTGAAGTTGTTCGCCATTGTAAATTATTTAAAATATAAAATGCAGTGAAACGATCTACTCTCTTTCAACAATGAAATCTTTGTTATAAATACGAGGTATAGTGGATGTGATATTATAAAATTATCAATATCTTCGAATAGAATTCTGGTGCACGGCTGGAAATTCGTTTACTTATAAATCAGCATATTTTCTATTGTATGAAGTAAAAAAAATTCGATTTTGAAGTTGTTCGCCTTTGAAAAATATTTAAAATATAAAAAAAAGTGAAAAGATCAACTCTGTTCCAACAATGAAACCTTTGTTATAAATACGATGTAAAGAAGATGTGATATTATAAAAGTTGCAATATCTTCAAATAGAATTCTGGTGCACGGCTGGAAATTGGTTTTCTTATAAATCAGCACATTTTCTTATGTAGGAAGTAAAAAAAATTCGATTTTGAAATTGTTCCCCATTGTAAATTATTTAAAATATAAAATGCAGTGAAACGATCTACTCTCTTTCAACAATGAAATCTTTGTTATAAATACGAGGTATAGTGGATGTGATATTATAAAAGTAGCAATATTTTCGAATAGAATTCTGGTGCACGGCTGGAAATTCGTTTACTTATAAATCAGCACATTTTCTTATGCAGGAAGTAAAAAAAAAATCGATTTTGAAGTTGTTCGCCATTGTAAATTATTTAAAGTATAAAATGCAGTGAAACGATCTACTCTCTTTCAACAATGAAATCTTTGTTATAAATACGAGGTATAGTGGATGAGATATTATAAAATTATCAATATCTTCGAATAGAATTCTGGTGCACGGCTGGAAATTCGTTTACTTATAAATCAGTATATTTTCTATTGTATGAAGTAAAAATAATTCTGTTTTGAAGTTGTTCGCCATTGTAAAATATTTAAAATATAAAATACTGTGCAACGATATGCATTTTTCAACAATGAAACCTTTGATATAAATACGAGGTAATGTGAATGAGATATTATAAAATTATCAATATCTTCGAATAGAATTCTGGTGCACGGCTGGAAATTCGTTTACTTATAAATCAGCACATTTTCTTATGCAGGAAGTAAAAAAAAATCGATTTTGTAGTTGTTCGTCATTGTAAATTATTTAAAATATAAAATGCAGTGAAACGATCTACTCTCTTTCAACAATGAAATCTTTGTTATAAATACGAGATATAGTGGATGTGATATTATAAAAGTAGCAATATTTTCGAATAGAATTCTGGTGCACGGCTGGAAATTCGTTTACTTATAAATCAGCACATTTTCTATTGTATGAAATAAAAAAAAATTCGATTTTGAAGTTGTTCGTCTTTGATAAATATTTAAAATATAAAAAAAAGTGAAAAGATCTACTCTGTTCCAACAACGAAACCTTTGTTATAAATACGATGTAAAGAAGATCTGATATTATAAAATTTGCAATATCTTCAAATAGAATTCTGGTGCACGGCTGGAAATTGGTTTTCTTATAAATCAGCACATTTTCTTATGTAGGAAGTAAAAAAAATTCGATTTTGAAGTTGTTCGCCATTGTAAAATATTTAAAATATAAAATACTGTGAAACGATATGCATTTTTCAACAATGAAACCTTTGTTATAAATACGAGGTAAAGTGGATGTTATAATATAAAATTATAAATATCTTCGAATAGAATTCTGGTGCACGGCTGGAAATTCGTTTACTTATAAATCAGCACATTTTCTTATGCAGGAAGTAAAAAAAAATCGATTTTGTAGTTGTTCGTCATTGTAAATTATTTAAAATATAAAATGCAGTGAAACGATCTACTCTCTTTCAACAATGAAATCTTTGTTATAAATACGAGGTATAGTGGATGTGATATTATAAAAGTACCAATATTTTCGAATAGAATTCTGGTGCACGGCTGGAAATTCGTTTACTTATAAATCAGCACATTTTCTTATGCAGGAAGTAACAAAAATTCGATTTTGAATGTGTTCGCCATTGTAAATTATTTAAAATATAAAATGCAGTGAAACGATGTACTCTCTTTCAACAATGAAATCTTTTTTATAAATACGAGGTATAGTGGATGTGATATTATAAAAGTAGCAATATTTTCGAATAGAATTCTGGTGCACGGCTGGAAATTGGTTTTCTTATAAATCAGCACATTTTCTTATGTAGGAAGTAAAAAAAATTCGGTTTTGAAGTTGTTCGTCTTTGATAAATATTTAAAATATTAAAAAAAGTGAAAAGATCTACTCTGTTCCAACAACGAAACCTTTGTTATAAATACGATGTAAAGAAGATCTGATATTATAAAATTTGCAATATCTTCAAATAGAATTCTGGTGCACGGCTGGAAATTGGTTTTCTTATAAATCAGCACATTTTCTTATGTAGGAAGTAAAAAAAATTCGATTTTGAAGTTGTTCGCCATTGTAAATTATTTAAAATATAAAATACTGTGCAACGACATGCATTTTTCAACAATGAAACCTTTGATATAAATACGAGCTAATGTGGATGAGATATTATAAAATTATCAATATCTTCGAATAGAATTCTGGTGCACGGCTGGAAATTCGTTTACTTATAAATCAGCACATTTTCTATTGTATGAAGTAAAAAAAATTCGATTTTGAAGTTGTTCGCCTTTGAAAAATATTTAAAATATAAAAAAAAGTGTAAAGATCTACTCTGTTCCAACAATGAAACCTTTGTTATAAATACGATGTAAAGAAGATCTGATATTATAAAATTTGCAATATCTTCAAATAGAATTCTGGTGCACAGCTGGAAATTTTTTGTCTTATAAATCAGCACATTTTCTTATGTAGGAAGTAAAAAAAATTCGATTTTGAAGTTGTTCGCCATTGTAAATTATTTGAAATATAAAATGCAGTGAAACGATCTACTCTCTTTCAACAATGAAATCTTTGTTATAAATACGAGGTAAAGTGGATGTTAAAATATAAAATTATAAATATCTTCGAATAGAATTCTGGTGCACGGCTGGAAATTCGTTTACTTATAAATCAGCACATTTTCTTATGCAGGAAGTAAAAAAAATTCGATTTTGTAGTTGTTCGCCATTGTAAATTATTTAAAATATAAAATGCAGTGAAACGATCTACTCTCTTTCAACAATGAAATCTTTTTTATAAATACGAGGTATAGTGGATGTGATATTATAAAAGTAGCAATATTTTCGAATAGAATTCTGGTGCACGGCTGGAAATTCGTTTACTTATAAATCAGCACATTTTCTTATGCAGGAAGTAAAAAAAATTCGATTTTGAAGTTGTTCGCCATTGTAAATTATTTAAAATATAAAATGCAGTGAAACGATCTACTCTCTTTCAACAATGAAATCTTTGTTATAAATACGAGGTATAGTGGATGTGATATTATAAAATTATCAATATCTTCGAATAGAATTCTGGTGCACGGCTGGAAATTCGTTTACTTATAAATCAGCATATTTTCTATTGTATGAAGTAAAAAAAATTCGATTTTGAAGTTGTTCGCCTTTGAAAAATATTTAAAATATAAAAAAAAGTGAAAAGATCAACTCTGTTCCAACAATGAAACCTTTGTTATAAATACGATGTAAAGAAGATGTGATATTATAAAAGTTGCAATATCTTCAAATAGAATTCTGGTGCACGGCTGGAAATTGGTTTTCTTATAAATCAGCACATTTTCTTATGTAGGAAGTAAAAAAAATTCGATTTTGAAATTGTTCCCCATTGTAAATTATTTAAAATATAAAATGCAGTGAAACGATCTACTCTCTTTCAACAATGAAATCTTTGTTATAAATACGAGGTATAGTGGATGTGATATTATAAAAGTAGCAATATTTTCGAATAGAATTCTGGTGCACGGCTGAAAATTCGTTTACTTATAAATCAGCACATTTTCTTATGCAGGAAGTAAAAAAAAAATCGATTTTGAAGTTGTTCGCCATTGTAAATTATTTAAAGTATAAAATGCAGTGAAACGATCTACTCTCTTTCAACAATGAAATCTTTGTTATAAATACGAGGTATAGTGGATGAGATATTATAAAATTATCAATATCTTCGAATAGAATTCTGGTGCACGGCTGGAAATTCGTTTACTTATAAATCAGTATATTTTCTATTGTATGAAGTAAAAAAAATTCGATTTTGAAGTTGTTCGCCATTGTAAATTATTTAAAATATAAAATGCAGTGAAACGATCTACTCTCTTTCAACAATGAAATCTTTGTTATAAATACGAGGTAAAGTGGATGTGATATTATAAAAGTAGCAATATTTTCGAATAGAATTCTGGTGCACGGCTGGAAATTGGTTTTCTTATAAATTAGCACATTTTCTTATGTAGGAAGTAAAAATAATTCTGTTTTGAAGTTGTTCGCCATTGTAAAATATTTAAAATATAAAATACTGTGCAACGATATGCATTTTTCAACAATGAAACCTTTGATATAAATACGAGGTAATGTGAATGAGATATTATAAAATTATCAATATCTTCGAATAGAATTCTGGTGCACGGCTGGAAATTCGTTTACTTATAAATCAGCAACTTTTCTATTGTATGAAATAAAAAAAAATTCGATTTTGAAGTTGTTCGTCTTTGATAAATATTTAAAATATAAAAAAAAAGTGAAAAGATCTACTCTGTTCCAACAACGAAACCTTTGTTATAAATACGATGTAAAGAAGATCTGATATTATAAAATTTGCAATATCTTCAAATAGAATTCTGGTGCACGGCTGGAAATTGGTTTTCTTATAAATCAGCACATTTTCTTATGTAGGAAGTAAAAAAAATTCGATTTTGAAGTTGTTCGCCATTGTAAAATATTTAAAATATAAAATACTGTGAAACGATATGCATTTTTCAACAATGAAACCTTTGTTATAAATACGAGGTAAAGTGGATGTTATAATATAAAATTATAAATATCTTCGAATAGAATTCTGGTGCACGGCTGGAAATTCGTTTACTTATAAATCAGCACATTTTCTTATGCAGGAAGTAAAAAAAAATCGATTTTGTAGTTGTTCGCCATTGTAAATTATTTAAAATATAAAATGCAGTGAAACGATCTACTCTCTTTCAACAATGAAATCTTTTTTATAAATACGAGGTATAGTGGATGTGATATTATAAAAGTAGCAATATTTTCGAATAGAATTCTGGTGCACGGCTGGAAATTCGTTTACTTATAAATCAGCACATTTTCTTATGCAGGAAGTAAAAAAAATTCGATTTTGAAGTTGTTCGCCATTGTAAATTATTTAAAATATAAAATGCAGTGAAACGATCTACTCTCTTTCAACAATGAAATCTTTGTTATAAATACGAGGTATAGTGGATGTGATATTATAAAATTATCAATATCTTCGAATAGAATTCTGGTGCACGGCTGGAAATTCGTTTACTTATAAATCAGCATATTTTCTATTGTATGAAGTAAAAAAAATTCGATTTTGAAGTTGTTCGCCTTTGAAAAATATTTAAAATATAAAAAAAAGTGAAAAGATCAACTCTGTTCCAACAATGAAACCTTTGTTATAAATACGATGTAAAGAAGATGTGATATTATAAAAGTTGCAATATCTTCAAATAGAATTCTGGTGCACGGCTGGAAATTGGTTTTCTTATAAATCAGCACATTTTCTTATGTAGGAAGTAAAAAAAATTCGATTTTGAAATTGTTCCCCATTGTAAATTATTTAAAATATAAAATGCAGTGAAACGATCTACTCTCTTTCAACAATGAAATCTTTGTTATAAATACGAGGTATAGTGGATGTGATATTATAAAAGTAGCAATATTTTCGAATAGAATTCTGGTGCACGGCTGAAAATTCGTTTACTTATAAATCAGCACATTTTCTTATGCAGGAAGTAAAAAAAAAATCGATTTTGAAGTTGTTCGCCATTGTAAATTATTTAAAGTATAAAATGCAGTGAAACGATCTACTCTCTTTCAACAATGAAATCTTTGTTATAAATACGAGGTATAGTGGATGAGATATTATAAAATTATCAATATCTTCGAATAGAATTCTGGTGCACGGCTGGAAATTCGTTTACTTATAAATCAGTATATTTTCTATTGTATGAAGTAAAAAAAATTCGATTTTGAAGTTGTTCGCCATTGTAAATTATTTAAAATATAAAATGCAGTGAAACGATCTACTCTCTTTCAACAATGAAATCTTTGTTATAAATACGAGGTAAAGTGGATGTGATATTATAAAAGTAGCAATATTTTCGAATAGAATTCTGGTGCACGGCTGGAAATTGGTTTTCTTATAAATTAGCACATTTTCTTATGTAGGAAGTAAAAATAATTCTGTTTTGAAGTTGTTCGCCATTGTAAAATATTTAAAATATAAAATACTGTGCAACGATATGCATTTTTCAACAATGAAACCTTTGATATAAATACGAGGTAATGTGAATGAGATATTATAAAATTATCAATATCTTCGAATAGAATTCTGGTGCACGGCTGGAAATTCGTTTACTTATAAATCAGCAACTTTTCTATTGTATGAAATAAAAAAAAATTCGATTTTGAAGTTGTTCGTCTTTGATAAATATTTAAAATATAAAAAAAAGTGAAAAGATCTACTCTGTTCCAACAACGAAACCTTTGTTATAAATACGATGTAAAGAAGATCTGATATTATAAAATTTGCAATATCTTCAAATAGAATTCTGGTGCACGGCTGGAAATTGGTTTTCTTATAAATCAGCACATTTTCTTATGTAGGAAGTAAAAAAAATTCGATTTTGAAGTTGTTCGCCATTGTAAAATATTTAAAATATAAAATACTGTGAAACGATATGCATTTTTCAACAATGAAACCTTTGTTATAAATACGAGGTAAAGTGGATGTTATAATATAAAATTATAAATATCTTCGAATAGAATTCTGGTGCACGGCTGGAAATTCGTTTACTTATAAATCAGCACATTTTCTTATGCAGGAAGTAAAAAAAAATCGATTTTGTAGTTGTTCGTCATTGTAAATTATTTAAAATATAAAATGCAGTGAAACGATCTACTCTCTTTCAACAATGAAATCTTTGTTATAAATACGAGGTATAGTGGATGTGATATTATAAAAGTAGCAATATTTTCGAATAGAATTCTGGTGCACGGCTGGAAATTCGTTTACTTATAAATCAGCACATTTTCTTATGCAGGAAGTAACAAAAATTCGATTTTGAATGTGTTCGCCATTGTAAATTATTTAAAATATAAAATGCAGTGAAACGATGTACTCTCTTTCAACAATGAAATCTTTTTTATAAATACGAGGTATAGTGGATGTGATATTATAAAAGTAGCAATATTTTCGAATAGAATTCTGGTGCACGGCTGGAAATTGGTTTTCTTATAAATCAGCACATTTTCTTATGTAGGAAGTAAAAAAAATTCGGTTTTGAAGTTGTTCGTCTTTGATAAATATTTAAAATATTAAAAAAAGTGAAAAGATCTACTCTGTTCCAACAACGAAACCTTTGTTATAAATACGATGTAAAGAAGATCTGATATTATAAAATTTGCAATATCTTCAAATAGAATTCTGGTGCACGGCTGGAAATTGGTTTTCTTATAAATCAGCACATTTTCTTATGTAGGAAGTAAAAAAAATTCGATTTTGAAGTTGTTCGCCATTGTAAATTATTTAAAATATAAAATACTGTGCAACGACATGCATTTTTCAACAATGAAACCTTTGATATAAATACGAGCTAATGTGGATGAGATATTATAAAATTATCAATATCTTCGAATAGAATTCTGGTGCACGGCTGGAAATTCGTTTACTTATAAATCAGCACATTTTCTATTGTATGAAGTAAAAAAAATTCGATTTTGAAGTTGTTCGCCTTTGAAAAATATTTAAAATATAAAAAAAAGTGTAAAGATCTACTCTGTTCCAACAATGAAACCTTTGTTATAAATACGATGTAAAGAAGATCTGATATTATAAAATTTGCAATATCTTCAAATAGAATTCTGGTGCACAGCTGGAAATTTTTTGTCTTATAAATCAGCACATTTTCTTATGTAGGAAGTAAAAAAAATTCGATTTTGAAGTTGTTCGCCATTGTAAATTATTTGAAATATAAAATGCAGTGAAACGATCTACTCTCTTTCAACAATGAAATCTTTGTTATAAATACGAGGTAAAGTGGATGTTAAAATATAAAATTATAAATATCTTCGAATAGAATTCTGGTGCACGGCTGGAAATTCGTTTACTTATAAATCAGCACATTTTCTTATGCAGGAAGTAAAAAAAATTCGATTTTGTAGTTGTTCGCCATTGTAAATTATTTAAAATATAAAATGCAGTGAAACGATCTACTCTCTTTCAACAATGAAATCTTTTTTATAAATACGAGGTATAGTGGATGTGATATTATAAAAGTAGCAATATTTTCGAATAGAATTCTGGTGCACGGCTGGAAATTCGTTTACTTATAAATCAGCACATTTTCTTATGCAGGAAGTAAAAAAAATTCGATTTTGAAGTTGTTCGCCATTGTAAATTATTTAAAATATAAAATGCAGTGAAACGATCTACTCTCTTTCAACAATGAAATCTTTGTTATAAATACGAGGTATAGTGGATGTGATATTATAAAATTATCAATATCTTCGAATAGAATTCTGGTGCACGGCTGGAAATTCGTTTACTTATAAATCAGCATATTTTCTATTGTATGAAGTAAAAAAAATTCGATTTTGAAGTTGTTCGCCTTTGAAAAATATTTAAAATATAAAAAAAAGTGAAAAGATCAACTCTGTTCCAACAATGAAACCTTTGTTATAAATACGATGTAAAGAAGATGTGATATTATAAAAGTTGCAATATCTTCAAATAGAATTCTGGTGCACGGCTGGAAATTGGTTTTCTTATAAATCAGCACATTTTCTTATGTAGGAAGTAAAAAAAATTCGATTTTGAAATTGTTCCCCATTGTAAATTATTTAAAATATAAAATGCAGTGAAACGATCTACTCTCTTTCAACAATGAAATCTTTGTTATAAATACGAGGTATAGTGGATGTGATATTATAAAAGTAGCAATATTTTCGAATAGAATTCTGGTGCACGGCTGAAAATTCGTTTACTTATAAATCAGCACATTTTCTTATGCAGGAAGTAAAAAAAAAATCGATTTTGAAGTTGTTCGCCATTGTAAATTATTTAAAGTATAAAATGCAGTGAAACGATCTACTCTCTTTCAACAATGAAATCTTTGTTATAAATACGAGGTATAGTGGATGAGATATTATAAAATTATCAATATCTTCGAATAGAATTCTGGTGCACGGCTGGAAATTCGTTTACTTATAAATCAGTATATTTTCTATTGTATGAAGTAAAAAAAATTCGATTTTGAAGTTGTTCGCCATTGTAAATTATTTAAAATATAAAATGCAGTGAAACGATCTACTCTCTTTCAACAATGAAATCTTTGTTATAAATACGAGGTAAAGTGGATGTGATATTATAAAAGTAGCAATATTTTCGAATAGAATTCTGGTGCACGGCTGGAAATTGGTTTTCTTATAAATTAGCACATTTTCTTATGTAGGAAGTAAAAATAATTCTGTTTTGAAGTTGTTCGCCATTGTAAAATATTTAAAATATAAAATACTGTGCAACGATATGCATTTTTCAACAATGAAACCTTTGATATAAATACGAGGTAATGTGAATGAGATATTATAAAATTATCAATATCTTCGAATAGAATTCTGGTGCACGGCTGGAAATTCGTTTACTTATAAATCAGCAACTTTTCTATTGTATGAAATAAAAAAAAATTCGATTTTGAAGTTGTTCGTCTTTGATAAATATTTAAAATATAAAAAAAAGTGAAAAGATCTACTCTGTTCCAACAACGAAACCTTTGTTATAAATACGATGTAAAGAAGATCTGATATTATAAAATTTGCAATATCTTCAAATAGAATTCTGGTGCACGGCTGGAAATTGGTTTTCTTATAAATCAGCACATTTTCTTATGTAGGAAGTAAAAAAAATTCGATTTTGAAGTTGTTCGCCATTGTAAAATATTTAAAATATAAAATACTGTGAAACGATATGCATTTTTCAACAATGAAACCTTTGTTATAAATACGAGGTAAAGTGGATGTTATAATATAAAATTATAAATATCTTCGAATAGAATTCTGGTGCACGGCTGGAAATTCGTTTACTTATAAATCAGCACATTTTCTTATGCAGGAAGTAAAAAAAAATCGATTTTGTAGTTGTTCGTCATTGTAAATTATTTAAAATATAAAATGCAGTGAAACGATCTACTCTCTTTCAACAATGAAATCTTTGTTATAAATACGAGGTATAGTGGATGTGATATTATAAAAGTAGCAATATTTTCGAATAGAATTCTGGTGCACGGCTGGAAATTCGTTTACTTATAAATCAGCACATTTTCTTATGCAGGAAGTAACAAAAATTCGATTTTGAATGTGTTCGCCATTGTAAATTATTTAAAATATAAAATGCAGTGAAACGATGTACTCTCTTTCAACAATGAAATCTTTTTTATAAATACGAGGTATAGTGGATGTGATATTATAAAAGTAGCAATATTTTCGAATAGAATTCTGGTGCACGGCTGGAAATTGGTTTTCTTATAAATCAGCACATTTTCTTATGTAGGAAGTAAAAAAAATTCGGTTTTGAAGTTGTTCGTCTTTGATAAATATTTAAAATATTAAAAAAAGTGAAAAGATCTACTCTGTTCCAACAACGAAACCTTTGTTATAAATACGATGTAAAGAAGATCTGATATTATAAAATTTGCAATATCTTCAAATAGAATTCTGGTGCACGGCTGGAAATTGGTTTTCTTATAAATCAGCACATTTTCTTATGTAGGAAGTAAAAAAAATTCGATTTTGAAGTTGTTCGCCATTGTAAATTATTTAAAATATAAAATACTGTGCAACGATATGCATTTTTCAACAATGAAACCTTTGATATAAATACGAGGTAATGTGGATGAGATATTATAAAATTATCAATATCTTCGAATAGAATTCTGGTGCACGGCTGGAAATTCGTTTACTTATAAATCAGCACATTTTCTTATGTAGGAAGTAAAAGAAATTCGGTTTTGAAGTTGTTCGCCATTGTAAAATATTTAAAATATAAAATACTGTGAAACGATATGCATTTTTCAACAATGAAACCTTTGTTATAAATACGAGGTAAAGTGGATGTTATAATATAAAATTATAAATATCTTCGAATAGAATTCTGGTGCACGGCTGGAAATTCGTTTACTTATAAATCAGCACATTTTCTTATGCAGGAAGTAAAAAAAAATCGATTTTGTAGTTGTTCGCCATTGTAAATTATTTAAAATATAAAATGCAGTGAAATGATCTACTCTCTTTCAACAATGAAATCTTTGTTATAAATACGAGGTATAGTGGATGTGATATTATAAAAGTAGCAATATTTTCGAATAGAATTCTGGTGCACGGCTGGAAATTCGTTTACTTATAAATCAGCACATTTTCTTATGCAGGAAGTAAAAAAAATTCGATTTTGAAGTTGTTCGCCATTGTAAATTATTTAAAATATAAAATGCAGTGAAACGATCTACTCTCTTTCAACAATGAAATCTTTGTTATAAATACGAGGTATAGTGGATGGGATATTATAAAAGTAGCAATATTTTCGAATAGAATTCTGGTGCACGGCTGGAAATTCGTTTACTTATAAATCAGCACATTTTCTTATGCAGGAAGTAAAAAAAATTCGATTTTGAAGTTGTTCGCCATTGTAAATTATTTAAAATATAAAATGCAGTGAAACGATCTACTCTCTTTCAACAATGAAATCTTTGTTATAAATACGAGGTATAGTGGATGTGATATTATAAAAGTAGCAATATTTTTGAATAGAATTCTGGTGCACGGCTGGAAGTTCATTTACTTATAAATCAGCACATTTTCTTATGCAGGAAGTAAAAAAAAATCGATTTTGAAGTTGTTCGCCATTGTAAATTATTTAAAATATAAAATGCAGTGAAACGATCTACTCTCTTTCAACAATGAAATCTTTGTTATAAATACGAGGTATAGTGGATGAGATATTATAAAATTATCAATATCTTCGAATAGAATTCTGGTGCACGGCTGGAAATTCGTTTACTTATAAATCAGCATATTTTCTATTGTATGAAGTAAAAAAAATTCGATTTTGAAGTTGTTCGCCTTTGAAAAATATTTAAAATGTAAAAAAAAGTGAAAAGATCAACTCTGTTCCAACAATGAAACCTTTGTTATAAATACGATGTAAAGAAGATATGATATTATAAAATTTGCAATATCTTCAAATAGAATTCTGGTGCACGGCTGGAAATTGGTTTTCTTATAAATCAGCACATTTTCTTATGTAGGAAGTAAAAAAAATTCGATTTTGAAGTTGTTCGCCATTGTAAATTATTTAAAATATAAAATACTGTGCAACGACATGCATTTTTCAACAATGAAACCTTTGATATAAATACGAGCTAATGTGGCTGAGATATTATAAAATTATCAATATCTTCGAATAGAATTCTGGTGCACGGCTGGAAATTCGTTTACTTATAAATCAGCACATTTTCTATTGTATGAAGTAAAAAAAAATTCGATTTTGAAGTTGTTCGCCTTTGAAAAATATTTAAAATATAAAAAAAAGTGTAAAGATCTACTCTGTTCCAACAATGAAACCTTTGTTATAAATACGATGTAAAGAAGATCTGATATTATAAAATTTGCAATATCTTCAAATAGAATTCTGGTGCACAGCTGGAAATTTTTTGTCTTATAAATCAGCACATTTTCTTATGTAGGAAGTAAAAAAAATTCGATTTTGAAGTTGTTCGCCATTGTAAATTATTTGAAATATAAAATGCAGTGAAACGATCTACTCTCTTTCAACAATGAAATCGTTGTTATAAATACGAGGTAAAGTGGATGTTAAAATATAAAATTATAAATATCTTCGAATAGAATTCTGGTGCACGGCTGGAAATTCGTTTACTTATAAATCAGCACATTTTCTTATGCAGGAAGTAAAAAAAATTCGATTTTGTAGTTGTTCGCCATTGTAAATTATTTAAAATATAAAATGCAGTGAAACGATCTACTCTCTTTCAACAATGAAATCTTTTTTATAAATACGAGGTATAGTGGATGTGATATTATAAAAGTAGCAATATTTTCGAATAGAATTCTGGTGCACGGCTGGAAATTCGTTTACTTATAAATCAGCACATTTTCTTATGCAGGAAGTAAAAAAAATTCGATTTTGAAGTTGTTCGCCATTGTAAATTATTTAAAATATAAAATGCAGTGAAACGATCTACTCTCTTTCAACAATGAAATCTTTGTTATAAATACGAGGTATAGTGGATGTGATATTATAAAATTATCAATATCTTCGAATAGAATTCTGGTGCACGGCTGGAAATTCGTTTACTTATAAATCAGCATATTTTCTATTGTATGAAGTAAAAAAAATTCGATTTTGAAGTTGTTCGCCTTTGAAAAATATTTAAAATATAAAAAAAAGTGAAAAGATCAACTCTGTTCCAACAATGAAACCTTTGTTATAAATACGATGTAAAGAAGATGTGATATTATAAAAGTTGCAATATCTTCAAATAGAATTCTGGTGCACGGCTGGAAATTGGTTTTCTTATAAATCAGCACATTTTCTTATGTAGGAAGTAAAAAAAATTCGATTTTGAAATTGTTCCCCATTGTAAATTATTTAAAATATAAAATGCAGTGAAACGATCTACTCTCTTTCAACAATGAAATCTTTGTTATAAATACGAGGTATAGTGGATGTGATATTATAAAAGTAGCAATATTTTCGAATAGAATTCTGGTGCACGGCTGAAAATTCGTTTACTTATAAATCAGCACATTTTCTTATGCAGGAAGTAAAAAAAAAATCGATTTTGAAGTTGTTCGCCATTGTAAATTATTTAAAGTATAAAATGCAGTGAAACGATCTACTCTCTTTCAACAATGAAATCTTTGTTATAAATACGAGGTATAGTGGATGAGATATTATAAAATTATCAATATCTTCGAATAGAATTCTGGTGCACGGCTGGAAATTCGTTTACTTATAAATCAGTATATTTTCTATTGTATGAAGTAAAAAAAATTCGATTTTGAAGTTGTTCGCCATTGTAAATTATTTAAAATATAAAATGCAGTGAAACGATCTACTCTCTTTCAACAATGAAATCTTTGTTATAAATACGAGGTAAAGTGGATGTGATATTATAAAAGTAGCAATATTTTCGAATAGAATTCTGGTGCACGGCTGGAAATTGGTTTTCTTATAAATTAGCACATTTTCTTATGTAGGAAGTAAAAATAATTCTGTTTTGAAGTTGTTCGCCATTGTAAAATATTTAAAATATAAAATACTGTGCAACGATATGCATTTTTCAACAATGAAACCTTTGATATAAATACGAGGTAATGTGAATGAGATATTATAAAATTATCAATATCTTCGAATAGAATTCTGGTGCACGGCTGGAAATTCGTTTACTTATAAATCAGCAACTTTTCTATTGTATGAAATAAAAAAAAATTCGATTTTGAAGTTGTTCGTCTTTGATAAATATTTAAAATATAAAAAAAAGTGAAAAGATCTACTCTGTTCCAACAACGAAACCTTTGTTATAAATACGATGTAAAGAAGATCTGATATTATAAAATTTGCAATATCTTCAAATAGAATTCTGGTGCAC
Organism: Maratus michaelseni; assembly: GCA_963931845.1. Lineage (NCBI taxonomy): Eukaryota > Metazoa > Arthropoda > Arachnida > Araneae > Salticidae > Maratus > Maratus michaelseni. The sequence continues at coordinate 101,959 of CAWVPG010000079.1, read as the reverse complement.
GGCTGGAAATTGGTTTTCTTATAAATCAGCACATTTTCTTATGTAGGAAGTAAAAAAAATTCGATTTTGAAGTTGTTCGCCATTGTAAAATATTTAAAATATAAAATACTGTGAAACGATATGCATTTTTCAACAATGAAACCTTTGTTATAAATACGAGGTAAAGTGGATGTTATAATATAAAATTATAAATATCTTCGAATAGAATTCTGGTGCACGGCTGGAAATTCGTTTACTTATAAATCAGCACATTTTCTTATGCAGGAAGTAAAAAAAAATCGATTTTGTAGTTGTTCGTCATTGTAAATTATTTAAAATATAAAATGCAGTGAAACGATCTACTCTCTTTCAACAATGAAATCTTTGTTATAAATACGAGGTATAGTGGATGTGATATTATAAAAGTAGCAATATTTTCGAATAGAATTCTGGTGCACGGCTGGAAATTCGTTTACTTATAAATCAGCACATTTTCTTATGCAGGAAGTAACAAAAATTCGATTTTGAATGTGTTCGCCATTGTAAATTATTTAAAATATAAAATGCAGTGAAACGATGTACTCTCTTTCAACAATGAAATCTTTTTTATAAATACGAGGTATAGTGGATGTGATATTATAAAAGTAGCAATATTTTCGAATAGAATTCTGGTGCACGGCTGGAAATTGGTTTTCTTATAAATCAGCACATTTTCTTATGTAGGAAGTAAAAAAAATTCGGTTTTGAAGTTGTTCGTCTTTGATAAATATTTAAAATATTAAAAAAAGTGAAAAGATCTACTCTGTTCCAACAACGAAACCTTTGTTATAAATACGATGTAAAGAAGATCTGATATTATAAAATTTGCAATATCTTCAAATAGAATTCTGGTGCACGGCTGGAAATTGGTTTTCTTATAAATCAGCACATTTTCTTATGTAGGAAGTAAAAAAAATTCGATTTTGAAGTTGTTCGCCATTGTAAATTATTTAAAATATAAAATACTGTGCAACGATATGCATTTTTCAACAATGAAACCTTTGATATAAATACGAGGTAATGTGGATGAGATATTATAAAATTATCAATATCTTCGAATAGAATTCTGGTGCACGGCTGGAAATTCGTTTACTTATAAATCAGCACATTTTCTTATGTAGGAAGTAAAAGAAATTCGGTTTTGAAGTTGTTCGCCATTGTAAAATATTTAAAATATAAAATACTGTGAAACGATATGCATTTTTCAACAATGAAACCTTTGTTATAAATACGAGGTAAAGTGGATGTTATAATATAAAATTATAAATATCTTCGAATAGAATTCTGGTGCACGGCTGGAAATTCGTTTACTTATAAATCAGCACATTTTCTTATGCAGGAAGTAAAAAAAAATCGATTTTGTAGTTGTTCGCCATTGTAAATTATTTAAAATATAAAATGCAGTGAAATGATCTACTCTCTTTCAACAATGAAATCTTTGTTATAAATACGAGGTATAGTGGATGTGATATTATAAAAGTAGCAATATTTTCGAATAGAATTCTGGTGCACGGCTGGAAATTCGTTTACTTATAAATCAGCACATTTTCTTATGCAGGAAGTAAAAAAAATTCGATTTTGAAGTTGTTCGCCATTGTAAATTATTTAAAATATAAAATGCAGTGAAACGATCTACTCTCTTTCAACAATGAAATCTTTGTTATAAATACGAGGTATAGTGGATGGGATATTATAAAAGTAGCAATATTTTCGAATAGAATTCTGGTGCACGGCTGGAAATTCGTTTACTTATAAATCAGCACATTTTCTTATGCAGGAAGTAAAAAAAATTCGATTTTGAAGTTGTTCGCCATTGTAAATTATTTAAAATATAAAATGCAGTGAAACGATCTACTCTCTTTCAACAATGAAATCTTTGTTATAAATACGAGGTATAGTGGATGTGATATTATAAAAGTAGCAATATTTTTGAATAGAATTCTGGTGCACGGCTGGAAGTTCATTTACTTATAAATCAGCACATTTTCTTATGCAGGAAGTAAAAAAAAATCGATTTTGAAGTTGTTCGCCATTGTAAATTATTTAAAATATAAAATGCAGTGAAACGATCTACTCTCTTTCAACAATGAAATCTTTGTTATAAATACGAGGTATAGTGGATGAGATATTATAAAATTATCAATATCTTCGAATAGAATTCTGGTGCACGGCTGGAAATTCGTTTACTTATAAATCAGCATATTTTCTATTGTATGAAGTAAAAAAAATTCGATTTTGAAGTTGTTCGCCTTTGAAAAATATTTAAAATGTAAAAAAAAGTGAAAAGATCAACTCTGTTCCAACAATGAAACCTTTGTTATAAATACGATGTAAAGAAGATATGATATTATAAAATTTGCAATATCTTCAAATAGAATTCTGGTGCACGGCTGGAAATTGGTTTTCTTATAAATCAGCACATTTTCTTATGTAGGAAGTAAAAAAAATTCGATTTTGAAGTTGTTCGCCATTGTAAATTATTTAAAATATAAAATACTGTGCAACGACATGCATTTTTCAACAATGAAACCTTTGATATAAATACGAGCTAATGTGGCTGAGATATTATAAAATTATCAATATCTTCGAATAGAATTCTGGTGCACGGCTGGAAATTCGTTTACTTATAAATCAGCACATTTTCTATTGTATGAAGTAAAAAAAAATTCGATTTTGAAGTTGTTCGCCTTTGAAAAATATTTAAAATATAAAAAAAAGTGTAAAGATCTACTCTGTTCCAACAATGAAACCTTTGTTATAAATACGATGTAAAGAAGATCTGATATTATAAAATTTGCAATATCTTCAAATAGAATTCTGGTGCACAGCTGGAAATTTTTTGTCTTATAAATCAGCACATTTTCTTATGTAGGAAGTAAAAAAAATTCGATTTTGAAGTTGTTCGCCATTGTAAATTATTTGAAATATAAAATGCAGTGAAACGATCTACTCTCTTTCAACAATGAAATCGTTGTTATAAATACGAGGTAAAGTGGATGTTAAAATATAAAATTATAAATATCTTCGAATAGAATTCTGGTGCACGGCTGGAAATTCGTTTACTTATAAATCAGCACATTTTCTTATGCAGGAAGTAAAAAAAATTCGATTTTGTAGTTGTTCGCCATTGTAAATTATTTAAAATATAAAATGCAGTGAAATGATCTACTCTCTTTCAACAATGAAAACTTTTTTATTAATACGAGGTATAGTGGATGTGATATTATAAAAGTAGCAATATTTTCGAATAGAATTCTGGTGCACGGCTGGAAATTCGTTTACTTATAAATCAGCACATTTTCTTATGCAGGAAGTAAAAAAAATTCGATTTTGAAGTTGTTCGCCATTGTAAATTATTTAAAATATAAAATGCAGTGAAACGATCTACTCTCTTTCAACAATGAAATCTTTGTTATAAATACGAGGTATAGTGGATGTGATATTATAAAATTATCAATATCTTCGAATAGAATTCTGGTGCACGGCTGGAAATTCGTTTACTTATAAATCAGCATATTTTCTATTGTATGAAGTAAAAAAAATTCGATTTTGAAGTTGTTCGCCTTTGAAAAATATTTAAAATATTAAAAAAAAGTGAAAAGATCAACTCTGTTCCAACAATGAAACCTTTGTTATAAATACGATGTAAAGAAGATGTGATATTATAAAAGTTGCAATATCTTCAAATAGAATTCTGGTGCACGGCTGGAAATTGGTTTTCTTATAAATCAGCACATTTTCTTATGTAGGAAGTAAAAAAAATTCGATTTTGAAGTTGTTCCCCATTGTAAATTATTTAAAATATAAAATGCAGTGAAACGATCTACTCTCTTTCAACAATGAAATCTTTGTTATAAATACGAGGTATAGTGGATGTGATATTATAAAAGTAGCAATATTTTCGAATAGAATTCTGGTGCACGGCTGGAAATTCGTTTACTTATAAATCAGCACATTTTCTTATGCAGGAAGTAAAAAAAAATCGATTTTGAAGTTGTTCGCCATTGTAAATTATTTAAAGTATAAAATGCAGTGAAACGATCTACTCTCTTTCAACAATGAAATCTTTGTTATAAATACGAGGTATAGTGGATGAGATATTATAAAATTATCAATATCTTCGAATAGAATTCTGGTGCACGGCTGGAAATTCGTTTACTTATAAATCAGTATATTTTCTATTGTATGAAGTAAAAAAAATTCGATTTTGAAGTTGTTCGCCATTGTAAATTATTTAAAATATAAAATGCAGTGAAACGATCTACTCTCTTTCAACAATGAAATCTTTGTTATAAATACGAGGTAAAGTGGATGTGATATTATAAAAGTAGCAATATTTTCGAATAGAATTCTGGTGCACGGCTGGAAATTGGTTTTCTTATAAATTAGCACATTTTCTTATGTAGGAAGTAAAAATAATTCTGTTTTGAAGTTGTTCGCCATTGTAAAATATTTAAAATATAAAATACTGTGCAACGATATGCATTTTTCAACAATGAAACCTTTGATATAAATACGAGGTAATGTGAATGAGATATTATAAAATTATCAATATCTTCGAATAGAATTCTGGTGCACGGCTGGAAATTCGTTTACTTATAAATCAGCAACTTTTCTATTGTATGAAATAAAAAAAAATTCGATTTTGAAGTTGTTCGTCTTTGATAAATATTTAAAATATAAAAAAAAGTGAAAAGATCTACTCTGTTCCAACAACGAAACCTTTGTTATAAATACGATGTAAAGAAGATCTGATATTATAAAATTTGCAATATCTTCAAATAGAATTCTGGTGCACGGCTGGAAATTGGTTTTCTTATAAATCAGCACATTTTCTTATGTAGGAAGTAAAAAAAATTCGATTTTGAAGTTGTTCGCCATTGTAAAATATTTAAAATATAAAATACTGTGAAACGATATGCATTTTTCAACAATGAAACCTTTGTTATAAATACGAGGTAAAGTGGATGTTATAATATAAAATTATAAATATCTTCGAATAGAATTCTGGTGCACGGCTGGAAATTCGTTTACTTATAAATCAGCACATTTTCTTATGCAGGAAGTAACAAAAATTCGGTTTTGAAGTTGTTCGCCATTGTAAAATATTTAAAATATAAAATACTGTGAAACGATATGCATTTTTCAACAATGAAACCTTTGTTATAAATACGAGGTAAAGTGGATGTTATAATATAAAATTATAAATATCTTCGAATAGAATTCTGGTGCACGGCTGGAAATTCGTTTACTTATAAATCAGCACATTTTCTTATGCAGGAAGTAAAAAAAATTCGATTTTGTAGTTGTTCGCCATTGTAAATTATTTAAAATATAAAATGCAGTGAAACGATCTACTCTCTTTCAACAATGAAATCTTTTTTATAAATACGAGGTATAGTGGATGTGATATTATAAAAGTAGCAATATTTTCGAATAGAATTCTGGTGCACGGCTGGAAATTCGTTTACTTATAAATCAGCACATTTTCTTATGCAGGAAGTAAAAAAAATTCGATTTTGAAGTTGTTCGCCATTGTAAATTATTTAAAATATAAAATGCAGTGAAACGATCTACTCTCTTTCAACAATGAAATCTTTGTTATAAATACGAGGTATAGTGGATGTGATATTATACAATTATCAATATCTTCGAATAGAATTCTGGTGCACGGCTGGAAATTCGTTTACTTATAAATCAGCACATTTTCTATTGTATGAAGTAAAAAAAATTCGATTTTGAAGTTGTTCGCCATTGAAAAATATTTAAAATATAAAAAAAAGTGTAAAGATCTCCTCTGTTCCAACAATGAAACCTTTGTTATAAATACGATGTAAAGAAGATCTGATATTATAAAATTTGCAATATCTTCAAATAGAATTCTGGTGCACGGCTGGAAATTTTTTGTCTTATAAATCAGCACATTTTCTTATGTAGGAATTAAAAAAAATTCGATTTTGAAGTTGTTCGCCATTGTAAATTATTTAAAATATAAAATGCAGTGAAACGATCTACTCTCTTTCAACAATGAAATCTTTGTTATAAATACGAGGTAAAGTGGATGTGATATTATAAAAGTAGCAATATTTTCGAATAGAATTCTGGTGCACGGCTGGAAATTGGTTTTCTTATAAATCAGCACATTTTCTTATGTAGGAAGTAAAAAAAATTCGGTTTTGAAGTTGTTCGCCATTGTAAAATATTTAAAATATAAAATACTGTGAAACGATATGCATTTTTCAACAATGAAACCTTTGTTATAAATACGAGGTAAAGTGGATGTTATAATATAAAATTATAAATATCTTCGAATAGAATTCTGGTGCACGGCTGGAAATTCGTTTACTTATAAATCAGCACATTTTCTTATGCAGGAAGTAAAAAAAATTCGATTTTGTAGTTGTTCGCCATTGTAAATTGTTTAAAATATAAAATGCAGTGAAACGATCTACTCTCTTTCAACAATGAAATCTTTTTTATAAATACGAGGTATAGTGGATGTGATATTATAAAAGTAGCAATATTTTCGAATAGAATTCTGGTGCACTGCTGGAAATTCGTTTACTTATAAATCAGCACATTTTCTTATGCAGGAAGTAAAAGAAATTCGATTTTGAAGTTGTTCGCCATTGTAAATTATTTAAAATATAAAATGCAGTGAAACGATCTACTCTCTTTCAACAATGAAATCTTTGTTATAAATACGAGGTATAGTGGATGTGATATTATACAATTATCAATATCTTCGAATAGAATTCTGGTGCACGGCTGGAAATTCGTTTACTTATAAATCAGCATATTTTCTATTGTATGAAGTAAAAAAATTCGATTTTGAAGTTGTTCGCCTTTGAAAAATATTTAAAATATAAAAAAAAGTGAAAAGATCAACTCTGTTCCAACAATGAAACCTTTGTTATAAATACGATGTAAAGAAGATATGATATTATAAAAGTTGCAATATCTTCAAATAGAATTCTGGTGCACGGCTGGAAATTGGTTTTCTTATAAATCAGCACATTTTCTTATGTAGGAAGTAAAAAAAATTCGATTTTGAAGTTGTTCGCCATTGTAAATTATTTAAAATATAAAATGCAGTGAAACGATCTACTCTCTTTCAACAATGAAATCTTTGTTATAAATACGAGGTATAGTGGATGTGATATTATAAAAGTAGCAATATTTTCGAATAGAATTCTGGTGCACGGCTGGAAATTCGTTTACTTATAAATCAGCACATTTTCTTATGCAGGAAGTAAAAAAATTCGATTTTGAAGTTGTTCGCCATTGTAAATTATTTAAAGTATAAAATGCAGTGAATCGATCTACTCTCTTTCAACAATGAAATCTTTGTTATAAATACGAGGTATAGTGGATGTGATATTATACAATTATCAATATCTTCGAATAGAATTCTGGTGCACGGCTGGAAATTCGTTTACTTATAAATCAGCATATTTTCTATTGTATGAAGTAAAAAAATTCGATTTTGAAGTTGTTCGCCTTTGAAAAATATTTAAAATATAAAAAAAAGTGAAAAGATCAACTCTGTTCCAACAATGAAACCTTTGTTATAAATACGATGTAAAGAAGATCTGATATTATAAAATTTGCAATATCTTCAAATAGAATTCTGGTGCACGGCTGGAAATTTTTTGTCTTATAAATCAGCACATTTTCTTTTGTAGGAAGTAAAAAAAATTCGATTTTGAAGTTGTTCGCCATTGTAAATTATTTAAAATATAAAATGCAGTGAAACGATCTACTCTCTTTCAACAATGAAATCTTTGTTATAAATACGAGGTAAAGTGGATGTGATATTATAAAAGTAGCAATATTTTCGAATAGAATTCTGGTGCACGGCTGGAAATTGGTTTTCTTATAAATCAGCACATTTTCTTATGTAGGAAATAAAAAAAATTCGGTTTTGAAGTTGTTCGCCATTGTAAAATATTTAAAATATAAAATACTGTGAAACGATATGCATTTTTCAACAATGAAACCTTTGTTATAAATACAGGGTAAAGTGGATGTTATAATATAAAATTATAAATATCTTCGAATAGAATTCTGGTGCACGGCTGGAAATTTGTTTACTTATAAATCAGCACATTTTCTTATGCAGGAAGTAAAAAAAATTCGATTTTGTAGTTGTTCGCCATTGTAAATTATTTAAAATATAAAATGCAGTGAAACGATCTACTCTCTTTCAACAATGAAATCTTTGTTATAAATACGAGGTATAGTGGATGTGATATTATAAAAGTAGCAATATTTTCGAATAGAATTCTGGTGCACGGCTGGAAATTCGTTTACTTATAAATCAGCACATTTTCTTATGCAGGAAGTAACAAAAATTCGATTTTGAATGTGTTCGCCATTGTAAATTATTTAAAATATAAAATGCAGTGAAACGATGTACTCTCTTTCAACAATGAAATCTTTTTTATAAATACGAGGTATAGTGGATGTGATATTATAAAAGTAGCAATATTTTCGAATAGAATTCTGGTGCACGGCTGGAAATTCGTTTACTTATAAATCAGCACATTTTCTTATGCAGGAAGTAAAAAAAATTCGATTTTGAAGTTGTTCGCCATTGTAAATTATTTAAAATATAAAATGCAGTGAAACGATCTACTCTCTTTCAACAATGAAATCTTTGTTATAAATACGAGGTATAGTGGATGTGATATTATAAAATTATCAATATCTTCGAATAGAATTCTGGTGCACGGCTGGAAATTCGTTTACTTATAAATCAGCATAATTTCTATTGTATGAAGTAAAAAAAATTCGATTTTGAAGTTGTTCGCCTTTGAAAAATATTTAAAATATAAAAAAAAGTGAAAAGATCAACTCTGTTCCAACAATGAAACCTTTGTTATAAATACGATGTAAAGAAGATATGATATTATAAAATTTGCAATATCTTCAAATAGAATTCTGGTGCACGGCTGGAAATTGGTTTTCTTATAAATCAGCACATTTTCTTATGTAGGAAGTAAAAAAAATTCGGTTTAGAAGTTGTTCGCCATTGTAAAATATTTAAAATATAAAATACTGTGAAACGATATGCATTTTTCAACAATGAAACCTTTGTTATAAATACGAGGTAAAGTGGATGTTATAATATAAAATTATAAATATCTTCGAATAGAATTCTGGTGCACGGCTGGAAATTCGTTTACTTATAAATCAGCACATTTTCTTATGCAGGAAGTAAAAAAAATTCGATTTTGTAGTTGTTCGCCATTGTAAATTATTTAAAATATAAAATGCAGTGAAACGATCTACTCTCTTTCAACAATGAAATCTTTTTTATAAATACGAGGTATAGTGGATGTGATATTATAAAAGTAGCAATATTTTCGAATAGAATTCTGGTGCACGGCTGGAAATTCGTTTACTTATAAATCAGCACATTTTCTTATGCAGGAAGTAAAAAAAATTCGATTTTGTAGTTGTTCGCCATTGTAAATTATTTAAAATATAAAATGCAGTGAAACGATCTACTCTCTTTCAACAATGAAATCTTTGTTATAAATACGAGGTATAGTGGATGTGATATTATAAAATTATCAATATCTTCGAATAGAATTCTGGTGCACGGCTGGAAATTCGTTTACTTATAAATCAGCATATTTTCTATTGTATGAAGTAAAAAAAATTCGATTTTGAAGTTGTTCGCCTTTGAAAAATATTTAAAATATAAAAAAAAGTGAAAAGATCAACTCTGTTCCAACAATGAAACCTTTGTTATAAATACGATGTAAAGAAGATATGATATTATAAAAGTTGCAATATCTTCAAATAGAATTCTGGTGCACGGCTGGAAATTGGTTTTCTTATAAATCAGCACATTTTCTTATGTAGGAAGTAAAAAAAATTTGATCTTGAAGTTGTTCGCCATTGTAAATTATTTAAAATATAAAATGCAGTGAAACGATCTACTCTCTTTCAACAATGAAATCTTTGTTATAAATACGAGGTATAGTGGATGTGATATTATAAAAGTAGCAATATTTTCGAATAGAATTCTGGTGCACGGCTGGAAATTCGTTTACTTATAAATCAGCACATTTTCTTATGCAGGAAGTAAAAAAAATTCGATTTTGAAGTTGTTCGCCATTGTAAATTATTTAAAGTATAAAATGCAGTGAAACGATCTACTCTCTTTCAACAATGAAATCTTTGTTATAAATACGAGGTATAGTGGATGAGATATTATAAAATTATCAATATCTTCGAATAGAATTCTGGTGCACGGCTGGAAATTCGTTTACTTATAAATCAGTATATTTTCTATTGTATGAAGTAAAAAAAATTCGATTTTGAAGTTGTTCGCCATTGTAAATTATTTAAAATATAAAATGCAGTGAAACGATCTACTCTCTTTCAACAATGAAATCTTTGTTATAAATACGAGGTAAAGTGGATGTGATATTATAAAAGTAGCAATATTTTCGAATAGAATTCTGGTGCACGGCTGAAAATTGGTTTTCTTATAAATCAGCACATTTTCTTATGTAGGAAGTAAAAAAAATTAGGTTTTGAAGTTGTTCGCCATTGTAAAATATTTAAAATATAAAATACAGTGAAACAATATGCATTTTTCAATAATGAAACCTTTGTTATAAATACGAGGTAAAGTGGATGTTATAATATAAAATTATAAATATCTTCGAATAGAATTCTGGTGCACGGCTGGAAATTCGTTTACTTATAAATCAGCACATTTTCTTATGTAGGGAGTAAAAAAAAAAATCGATTTTGAAGTTGTTCGCCATTGTAAATTATTTAAAATATAAAATGCAGTGAAACGATCTACTCTCTTTCAACAATGAAATCTTTGTTATAAATACGAGGTAAAGTGGTTGTGATATTATAAAAGTAGCAATATTTTCGAATAGAATTCTGGTGCACGGCTGGAAATTGGTTTTCTTATAAATTAGCACATTTTCTTATGTAGGAAGTAAAAAAAAATCGGTTTTGAAGTTGTTCGCCATTGTAAAATATTTAAAATATAAAATACTGTGCAACGATATGCATTTTTCCACAATGAAACCTTTGATATAAATACGAGGTAATGTGGATGAGATATTATAAAATTATCAATATCTTCGAATAGAATTCTGGTGCACGGCTGCAAATTCGTTTACTTATAAATCAGCAACTTTTCTATTGTATGAAATAAAAAAAAATTCGATTTTGAAGTTGTTCGTCTTTGAAAAATATTTAAAATATAAAAAAAAGTGAAAAGATCTACTCTGTTCCAACAATGAAACCTTTGTTATAAATACTATGTAAAGAAGATCTGATATTATAAAATTTGCAATATCTTCAAATAGAATTCTGGTGCACGGCTGGAAATTGGTTTTCTTATAAATCAGCACATTTTCTTATGTAGGAAGTAAAAAAAATTCGATTTTGAAGTTGTTCGCTATTGTAAATTATTTAAAATATAAAATACTGTGCAACGATATGCATTTTTCAACAATGAAACCTTTGATATAAATACGAGGTAATGTGGATGAGATATTATAAAATTATCAATATCTTCGAATAGAATTCTGGTGCACGGCTGGAAATTCCTTTACTTATAAATCAGCACATTTTCTATTGTATGAAGTAAAAAAAATTCGATTTTGAAGTTGTTCGCATTTGAAAAATATTTAAAATATAAAAAAAAGTGAAAAGATCTACTCTGTTCCAACAATGAAACCTTTGTTATAAATACGATGTAAAGAAGATCTGATATTATAAAATTTGCAATATCTTCAAATAGAATTCTGGTGCACGGCTGGAAATTTTTTGTCTTATAAATCAGCACATTTTCTTATGTAGGAAGTAAAAAAAATTCGATTTTGAAGTTGTTCGCCATTGTAAATTATTTAAAATATAAAATGCAGTGAAACGATCTACTCTCTTTCAACAATGAAATCTTTGTTATAAATACGAGGTAAAGTGGATGTGATATTATAAAAGTAGCAATATTTTCGAATAGAATTCTGGTGCACGGCTGGAAATTGGTTTTCTTATAAATCAGCACATTTTCTTATGTAGGAAATAAAAAAAATTCGGTTTTGAAGTTGTTCGCCATTGTAAAATATTTAAAATATAAAATACAGTGAAACAATATGCATTTTTCAATAATGAAACCTTTGTTATAAATACGAGGTAAAGTGGATGTTATAATATAAAATTATAAATATCTTCGAATAGAATTCTGGTGCACGGCTGGAAATTCGTTTACTTATAAATCAGCACATTTTCTTATGTAGGGAGTAAAAAAAAAATCGATTTTGAAGTTGTTCGCCATTGTAAATTATTTAAAATATAAAATGCAGTGAAACGATCTACTCTCTTTCAACAATGAAATCTTTGTTATAAATACGAGGTAAAGTGGTTGTGATATTATAAAAGTAGCAATATTTTCGAATAGAATTCTGGTGCACGGCTGGAAATTGGTTTTCTTATAAATTAGCACATTTTCTTATGTAGGAAGTAAAAAAAAATCGGTTTTGAAGTTGTTCGCCATTGTAAAATATTTAAAATATAAAATACTGTGCAACGATATGCATTTTTCCACAATGAAACCTTTGATATAAATGCGAGGTAATGTGGATGAGATATTATAAAATTATCAATATCTTCGAATAGAATTCTGGTGCACGGCTGCAAATTCGTTTACTTATAAATCAGCAACTTTTCTATTGTATGAAATAAAAAAAAATTCGATTTTGAAGTTGTTCGTCTTTGAAAAATATTTAAAATATAAAAAAAAGTGAAAAGATCTACTCTGTTCCAACAATGAAACCTTTGTTATAAATACTATGTAAAGAAGATCTGATATTATAAAATTTGCAATATCTTCAAATAGAATTCTGGTGCACGGCTGGAAATTGGTTTTCTTATAAATCAGCACATTTTCTTATGTAGGAAGTAAAAAAAATTCGATTTTGAAGTTGTTCGCTATTGTAAATTATTTAAAATATAAAATACTGTGCAACGATATGCATTTTTCAACAATGAAACCTTTGATATAAATACGAGGTAATGTGGATGAGATATTATAAAATTATCAATATCTTCGAATAGAATTCTGGTGCACGGCTGGAAATTCCTTTACTTATAAATCAGCACATTTTCTATTGTATGAAGTAAAAAAAATTCGATTTTGAAGTTGTTCGCATTTGAAAAATATTTAAAATATAAAAAAAAAGTGAAAAGATCTACTCTGTTCCAACAATGAAACCTTTGTTATAAATACGATGTAAAGAAGATCTGATATTATAAAATTTGCAATATCTTCAAATAGAATTCTGGTGCACGGCTGGAAATTTTTTGTCTTATAAATCAGCACATTTTCTTATGTAGGAAGTAAAAAAAATTCGATTTTGAAGTTGTTCGCCATTGTAAATTATTTAAAATATAAAATGCAGTGAAACGATCTACTCTCTTTCAACAATGAAATCTTTGTTATAAATACGAGGTAAAGTGGATGTGATATTATAAAAGTAGCAATATTTTCGAATAGAATTCTGGTGCACGGCTGGAAATTGGTTTTCTTATAAATCAGCACATTTTCTTATGTAGGAAATAAAAAAAATTCGGTTTTGAAGTTGTTCGCCATTGTAAAATATTTAAAATATAAAATACTGTGAAACGATATGCATTTTTCAACAATGAAACCTTTGTTATAAATACAGGGTAAAGTGGATGTTATAATATAAAATTATAAATATCTTCGAATAGAATTCTGGTGCACGGCTGGAAATTTGTTTACTTATAAATCAGCACATTTTCTTATGCAGGAAGTAAAAAAAATTCGATTTTGTAGTTGTTCGCCATTGTAAATTATTTAAAATATAAAATGCAGTGAAACGATCTACTCTCTTTCAACAATGAAATCTTTGTTATAAATACGAGGTATAGTGGATGTGATATTATAAAAGTAGCAATATTTTCGAATAGAATTCTGGTGCACGGCTGGAAATTCGTTTACTTATAAATCAGCACATTTTCTTATGCAGGAAGTAACAAAAATTCGATTTTGAATGTGTTCGCCATTGTAAATTATTTAAAATATAAAATGCAGTGAAACGATGTACTCTCTTTCAACAATGAAATCTTTTTTATAAATACGAGGTATAGTGGATGTGATATTATAAAAGTAGCAATATTTTCGAATAGAATTCTGGTGCACGGCTGGAAATTCGTTTACTTATAAATCACCACATTTTCTTATGCAGGAAGTAAAAAAAAATCGATTTTGAAGTTGTTCGCCATTGTAAATTATTTAAAATATAAAATGCAGTGAAACGATCTACTCTCTTTCAACAATGAAATCTTTGTTATAAATACGAGCTATAGTGGATGTGATATTATAAAATTATCAATATCTTCGAATAGAATTCTTGTGCACGGCTGGAAATTCGTTTACTTATAAATCAGCATATTTTCTATTGTATGAAGTAAAAAAAAATTCGATTTTGAAGTTGTTCGCCTTTGAAAAATATTTAAAATATAAAAAAAAGTGAAAAGATCAACTCTGTTCCAACAATGAAACCTTTGTTATAAATACGATGTAAAGAAGAGATGATATTATAAAAGTTGCAATATCTTCAAATAGAATTCTGGTGCACGGCTGGAAATTGGTTTTCTTATAAATCAGCACATTTTCTTATGTAGGAAGTAAAAAAAATTCGATTTTGAAGTTGTTCGCCATTGTAAATTATTTAAAATATAAAATGCAGTGAAACGATCTACTCTCTTTCAACAATGAAATCTTTGTTATAAATACGAGGTATAGTGGATGGGATATTATAAAAGTAGCAATATTTTCGAATAGAATTCTGATGCACGGCTGGAAATTCGTTTACTTATAAATCGGCACATTTTCTTATGCAGGAAGTAAAAAAAATTCGATTTTGAAGTTGTTCGCCATTGTAAATTATTTAAAATATAAAACGCAGTGAAACGATCTACTCTCTTTCAACAATGAAATCTTTGTTATAAATACGAGGTATAGTGGATGTGATATTATAAAAGTAGCAATATTTTCGAATAGAATTCTGGTGCACGGCTGGAAATTCATTTACTTATAAATCAGCACATTTTCTTATGTAGGAAGTAAAAAAAATTCGATTTTGAAGTTGTTCGCCATTGTAAATTATTTGAAATATAAAATGCAGTAAAACGATCTACTCTCTTTCAACAATGAAATCTTTGTTATAAATACGAGGTATAGTGGATAAGATATTATAAAATTATCAATATCTTCGAATAGAATTCTGGTGCACGGCTGGAAATTCGTTTACTTATAAATCAGCATATTTTCTATTGTATGAAGTAAAAAAAATTCGATTTTGAAGTTGTTCGCCTTTGAAAAATATTTAAAATGTAAAAAAAAGTGAAAAGATCAACTCTGTTCCAACAATGAAACCTTTGTTATAAATACGATGTAAAGAAGATATGATATTATAAAATTTGCAATATCTTCAAATAGAATTCTGGTGCACGGCTGGAAATTGGTTTTCTTATAAATCAGCACATTTTCTTATGTAGGAAGTAAAAAAAATTTGATTTTGAAGTTGTTCGCCATTGTAAATTATTTAAAATATAAAATACTGTGCAACGACATGCATTTTTCAACAATGAAACCTTTGATATAAATACGAGCAAATGTGGATGAGATATTATAAAATTATCAATATCTTCGAATAGAATTCTGGTGCACGGCTGGAAATTCGTTTACTTATAAATCAGCACATTTTCTATTGTATGAAGTAAAAAAAATTCGATTTTGAAGTTGTTCGCCTTTGAAAAATATTTAAAATATAAAAAAAAGTGTAAAGATCAACTCTGTTCCAACAATGAAACCTTTGTTATAAATACGATGTAAAGAAGATCTGATATTATAAAATTTGCAATATCTTCAAATAGAATTCTGGTGCACAGCTGGAAATTTTTTGTCTTATAAATCAGCACATTTTCTTATGTAGGAAGTAAAAAAAATTCGATTTTGAAGTTGTTCGCCATTGTAAATTATTTGAAATATAAAATGCAGTGAAACGATCTACTCTCTTTCAACAATGAAATCTTTGTTATAAATACGAGGTAAAGTGGATGTGATATTATAAAAGTAGCAATATTTTCGAATAGAATTCTGGTGCACGGCTGGAAATTGGTTTTCTTATAAATTAGCACATTTTCTTATGTAGGAAGTAAAAAAAATTCGGTTTTGAAGTTGTTCGCCATTGTAAAATATTTAAAATATAAAATACTGTGCAACGATATGCATTTTTCAACAATGAAACCTTTGATATAAATACGAGGTAATGTGAATGAGATATTATAAAATTATCAATATCTTCGAATAGAATTCTGGTGCACGGCTGCAAATTCGTTTACTTATAAATCAGCAACTTTTCTATTGTATGAAATAAAAAAAAATTCGATTTTGAAGTTGTTCGTCTTTGAAAAATATTTAAAATATAAAAAAAAGTGAAAAGATCTACTCTGTTCCAACAATGAAACCTTTGTTATAAATACTATGTAAAGAAGATCTGATATTATAAAATTTGCAATATCTTCAAATAGAATTCTGGTGCACGGCTGGAAATTGGTTTTCTTATAAATCAGCACATTTTCTTATGTAGGAAGTAAAAAAAATTCGATTTTGAAGTTGTTCGCTATTGTAAATTATTTAAAATATAAAATACTGTGCAACGATATGCATTTTTCAACAATGAAACCTTTGATATAAATACGAGGTAATGTGGATGAGATATTATAAAATTATCAATATCTTCGAATAGAATTCTGGTGCACGGCTGGAAATTCCTTTACTTATAAATCAGCACATTTTCTATTGTATGAAGTAAAAAAAATTCGATTTTGAAGTTGTTCGCATTTGAAAAATATTTAAAATATAAAAAAAAGTGAAAAGATCTACTCTGTTCCAACAATGAAACCTTTGTTATAAATACGATGTAAAGAAGATCTGATATTATAAAATTTGCAATATCTTCAAATAGAATTCTGGTGCACGGCTGGAAATTTTTTGTCTTATAAATCAGCACATTTTCTTATGTAGGAAGTAAAAAAAATTCGATTTTGAAGTTGTTCGCCATTGTAAATTATTTAAAATATAAAATGCAGTGAAACGATCTACTCTCTTTCAACAATGAAATCTTTGTTATAAATACGAGGTAAAGTGGATGTGATATTATAAAAGTAGCAATATTTTCGAATAGAATTCTGGTGCACGGCTGGAAATTGGTTTTCTTATAAATCAGCACATTTTCTTATGTAGGAAATAAAAAAAATTCGGTTTTGAAGTTGTTCGCCATTGTAAAATATTTAAAATATAAAATACTGTGAAACGATATGCATTTTTCAACAATGAAACCTTTGTTATAAATACAGGGTAAAGTGGATGTTATAATATAAAATTATAAATATCTTCGAATAGAATTCTGGTGCACGGCTGGAAATTTGTTTACTTATAAATCAGCACATTTTCTTATGCAGGAAGTAAAAAAAATTCGATTTTGTAGTTGTTCGCCATTGTAAATTATTTAAAATATAAAATGCAGTGAAACGATCTACTCTCTTTCAACAATGAAATCTTTGTTATAAATACGAGGTATAGTGGATGTGATATTATAAAAGTAGCAATATTTTCGAATAGAATTCTGGTGCACGGCTGGAAATTCGTTTACTTATAAATCAGCACATTTTCTTATGCAGGAAGTAACAAAAATTCGATTTTGAATGTGTTCGCCATTGTAAATTATTTAAAATATAAAATGCAGTGAAACGATGTACTCTCTTTCAACAATGAAATCTTTTTTATAAATACGAGGTATAGTGGATGTGATATTATAAAAGTAGCAATATTTTCGAATAGAATTCTGGTGCACGGCTGGAAATTCGTTTACTTATAAATCACCACATTTTCTTATGCAGGAAGTAAAAAAAAATCGATTTTGAAGTTGTTCGCCATTGTAAATTATTTAAAATATAAAATGCAGTGAAACGATCTACTCTCTTTCAACAATGAAATCTTTGTTATAAATACGAGCTATAGTGGATGTGATATTATAAAATTATCAATATCTTCGAATAGAATTCTTGTGCACGGCTGGAAATTCGTTTACTTATAAATCAGCATATTTTCTATTGTATGAAGTAAAAAAAAATTCGATTTTGAAGTTGTTCGCCTTTGAAAAATATTTAAAATATAAAAAAAAGTGAAAAGATCAACTCTGTTCCAACAATGAAACCTTTGTTATAAATACGATGTAAAGAAGATCTGATATTATAAAATTTGCAATATCTTCAAATAGAATTCTGGTGCACAGCTGGAAATTTTTTGTCTTATAAATCAGCACATTTTCTTATGTAGGAAGTAAAAAAAATTCGATTTTGAAGTTGTTCGCCATTGTAAATTATTTGAAATATAAAATGCAGTGAAACGATCTACTCTCTTTCAACAATGAAATCTTTGTTATAAATACGAGGTAAAGTGGATGTGATATTATAAAAGTAGCAATATTTTCGAATAGAATTCTGGTGCACGGCTGGAAATTGGTTTTCTTATAAATTAGCACATTTTCTTATGTAGGAAGTAAAAAAAATTCGGTTTTGAAGTTGTTCGCCATTGTAAAATATTTAAAATATAAAATACTGTGCAACGATATGCATTTTTCAACAATGAAACCTTTGATATAAATACGAGGTAATGTGAATGAGATATTATAAAATTATCAATATCTTCGAATAGAATTCTGGTGCACGGCTGCAAATTCGTTTACTTATAAATCAGCAACTTTTCTATTGTATGAAATAAAAAAAAATTCGATTTTGAATTTGTTCGTCTTTGAAAAATATTTAAAATATAAAAAAAAGTGAAAAGATCTACTCTGTTCCAACAATGAAACCTTTGTTATAAATACTATGTAAAGAAGATCTGATATTATAAAATTTGCAATATCTTCAAATAGAATTCTGGTGCACGGCTGGAAATTGGTTTTCTTATAAATCAGCACATTTTCTTATGTAGGAAGTAAAAAAAATTCGATTTTGAAGTTGTTCGCTATTGTAAATTATTTAAAATATAAAATACTGTGCAACGATATGCATTTTTCAACAATGAAACCTTTGATATAAATACGAGGTAATGTGGATGAGATATTATAAAATTATCAATATCTTCGAATAGAATTCTGGTGCACGGCTGGAAATTCCTTTACTTATAAATCAGCACATTTTCTATTGTATGAAGTAAAAAAAATTCGATTTTGAAGTTGTTCGCATTTGAAAAATATTTAAAATATAAAAAAAAGTGAAAAGATCTACTCTGTTCCAACAATGAAACCTTTGTTATAAATACGATGTAAAGAAGATCTGATATTATAAAATTTGCAATATCTTCAAATAGAATTCTGGTGCACGGCTGGAAATTTTTTGTCTTATAAATCAGCACATTTTCTTATGTAGGAAGTAAAAAAAATTCGATTTTGAAGTTGTTCGCCATTGTAAATGATTTAAAATATAAAATGCAGTGAAACGATCTACTCTCTTTCAACAATGAAATCTTTGTTATAAATACGAGGTAAAGTGGATGTGATATTATAAAAGTAGCAATATTTTCGAATAGAATTCTGGTGCACGGCTGGAAATTGGTTTTCTTATAAATCAGCACATTTTCTTATGTAGGAAATAAAAAAAATTCGGTTTTGAAGTTGTTCGCCATTGTAAAATATTTAAAATATAAAATACTGTGAAACGATATGCATTTTTCAACAATGAAACCTTTGTTATAAATACAGGGTAAAGTGGATGTTATAATATAAAATTATAAATATCTTCGAATAGAATTCTGGTGCACGGCTGGAAATTTGTTTACTTATAAATCAGCACATTTTCTTATGCAGGAAGTAAAAAAAATTCGATTTTGTAGTTGTTCGCCATTGTAAATTATTTAAAATATAAAATGCAGTGAAACGATCTACTCTCTTTCAACAATGAAATCTTTGTTATAAATACGAGGTATAGTGGATGTGATATTATAAAAGTAGCAATATTTTCGAATAGAATTCTGGTGCACGGCTGGAAATTCGTTTACTTATAAATCAGCACATTTTCTTATGCAGGAAGTAACAAAAATTCGATTTTGAATGTGTTCGCCATTGTAAATTATTTAAAATATAAAATGCAGTGAAACGATGTACTCTCTTTCAACAATGAAATCTTTTTTATAAATACGAGGTATAGTGGATGTGATATTATAAAAGTAGCAATATTTTCGAATAGAATTCTGGTGCACGGCTGGAAATTCGTTTACTTAT
Organism: Maratus michaelseni; assembly: GCA_963931845.1. Classification (NCBI taxonomy): domain Eukaryota; kingdom Metazoa; phylum Arthropoda; class Arachnida; order Araneae; family Salticidae; genus Maratus; species Maratus michaelseni. Next base: position 81,584 of record CAWVPG010000079.1, on the reverse strand, counting down.
AAATCACCACATTTTCTTATGCAGGAAGTAAAAAAAAATCGATTTTGAAGTTGTTCGCCATTGTAAATTATTTAAAATATAAAATGCAGTGAAACGATCTACTCTCTTTCAACAATGAAATCTTTGTTATAAATACGAGCTATAGTGGATGTGATATTATAAAATTATCAATATCTTCGAATAGAATTCTTGTGCACGGCTGGAAATTCGTTTACTTATAAATCAGCATATTTTCTATTGTATGAAGTAAAAAAAAATTCGATTTTGAAGTTGTTCGCCTTTGAAAAATATTTAAAATATAAAAAAAAGTGAAAAGATCAACTCTGTTCCAACAATGAAACCTTTGTTATAAATACGATGTAAAGAAGAGATGATATTATAAAAGTTGCAATATCTTCAAATAGAATTCTGGTGCACGGCTGGAAATTGGTTTTCTTATAAATCAGCACATTTTCTTATGTAGGAAGTAAAAAAAATTCGATTTTGAAGTTGTTCGCCATTGTAAATTATTTAAAATATAAAATGCAGTGAAACGATCTACTCTCTTTCAACAATGAAATCTTTGTTATAAATACGAGGTATAGTGGATGGGATATTATAAAAGTAGCAATATTTTCGAATAGAATTCTGATGCACGGCTGGAAATTCGTTTACTTATAAATCGGCACATTTTCTTATGCAGGAAGTAAAAAAAATTCGATTTTGAAGTTGTTCGCCATTGTAAATTATTTGAAATATAAAATGCAGTAAAACGATCTACTCTCTTTCAACAATGAAATCTTTGTTATAAATACGAGGTATAGTGGATGAGATATTATAAAATTATCAATATCTTCGAATAGAATTCTGGTGCACGGCTGGAAATTCGTTTACTTATAAATCAGCATATTTTCTATTGTATGAAGTAAAAAAAATTCGATTTTGAAGTTGTTCGCCTTTGAAAAATATTTAAAATGTAAAAAAAAGTGAAAAGATCAACTCTGTTCCAACAATGAAACCTTTGTTATAAATACGATGTAAAGAAGATATGATATTATAAAATTTGCAATATCTTCAAATAGAATTCTGGTGCACGGCTGGAAATTGGTTTTCTTATAAATCAGCACATTTTCTTATGTAGGAAGTAAAAAAAATTTGATTTTGAAGTTGTTCGCCATTGTAAATTATTTAAAATATAAAATACTGTGCAACGACATGCATTTTTCAACAATGAAACCTTTGATATAAATACGAGCTAATGTGGATGAGATATTATAAAATTATCAATATCTTCGAATAGAATTCTGGTGCACGGCTGGAAATTCGTTTACTTATAAATCAGCACATTTTCTATTGTATGAAGTAAAAAAAATTCGATTTTGAAGTTGTTCGCCTTTGAAAAATATTTAAAATATAAAAAAAAGTGTAAAGATCAACTCTGTTCCAACAATGAAACCTTTGTTATAAATACGATGTAAAGAAGATCTGATATTATAAAATTTGCAATATCTTCAAATAGAATTCTGGTGCACAGCTGGAAATTTTTTGTCTTATAAATCAGCACATTTTCTTATGTAGGAAGTAAAAAAAATTCGATTTTGAAGTTGTTCGCCATTGTAAATTATTTGAAATATAAAATGCAGTGAAACGATCTACTCTCTTTCAACAATGAAATCTTTGTTATAAATACGAGGTAAAGTGGATGTGATATTATAAAAGTAGCAATATTTTCGAATAGAATTCTGGTGCACGGCTGGAAATTGGTTTTCTTATAAATCAGCACATTTTCTTATGTAGGAAGTAAAAAAAATTCGGTTTTGAAGTTGTTCGGCATTGTAAAATATTTAAAATATAAAATACTGTGCAACGATATGCATTTTTCAACAATGAAACCTTTGATATAAATACGAGGTAATGTGAATGAGATATTATAAAATTATCAATATCTTCGAATAGAATTCTGGTGCACGGCTGGAAATTCGTTTACTTATAAATCAGCAACTTTTCTATTGTATGAAATAAAAAAAAATTCGATTTTGAAGTTGTTCGTCTTTGATAAATATTTAAAATATAAAAAAAAGTGAAAAGATCTACTCTGTTCCAACAACGAAACCTTTGTTATAAATACGATGTAAAGAAGATCTGCTATTATAAAATTTGCAATATCTTCAAATAGAATTCTGGTGCACGGCTGGAAATTGGTTTTCTTATAAATCAGCACATTTTCTTATGTAGGAAGTAAAAAAAATTCGATTTTGAAGTTGTTCGCCATTGTAAATTATTTAAAATATAAAATACTGTGCAACGATATGCATTTTTCAACAATGAAACCTTTGATATAAATACGAGGTAATGTGGATGAGATATTATAAAATTATCAATATCTTCGAATAGAATTCTGGTGCACGGCTGGAAATTCGTTTACTTATAAATCAGCACATTTTCTTATGTAGGAAGTAAAAGAAATTCGGTTTTGAAGTTGTTCGCCATTGTAAAATATTTAAAATATAAAATACTGTGAAACGATATGCATTTTTCAACAATGAAACCTTTGTTATAAATACGAGGTAAAGTGGATGTTATAATATAAAATTATAAATATCTTCGAATAGAATTCTGGTGCACGGCTGGAAATTCGTTTACTTATAAATCAGCACATTTTCTTATGCAGGAAGTAAAAAAAAATCGATTTTGTAGTTGTTCGCCATTGTAAATTATTTAAAATATAAAATGCAGTGAAACGATCTACTCTCTTTCAACAATGAAATCTTTGTTATAAATACGAGGTATAGTGGATGTGATATTATAAAAGTAGCAATATTTTCGAATAGAATTCTGGTGCACGGCTGGAAATTCATTTACTTATAAATCAGTATATTTTCTATTGTATGAAGTAAAAAAAATTCGATTTTGAAGTTGTTCGCCATTGTAAATTATTTAAAATATAAAATGCAGTGAAACGATCTACTCTCTTTCAACAATGAAATCTTTGTTATAAATACGAGGTAAAGTGGATGTGATATTATAAAAGTAGCAATATTTTCGAATAGAATTCTGGTGCACGGCTGGAAATTGGTTTTCTTATAAATTAGCACATTTTCTTATGTAGGAACAAAAAAAAATTCTGTTTTGAAGTTGTTCGCCATTGTAAAATATTTAAAATATAAAATACTGTGCAACGATATGCATTTTTCAACAATGAAACCTTTGATATAAATACGAGGTAATGTGAATGAGATATTATAAAATTATCAATATCTTCGAATAGAATTCTGGTGCACAGCTGGAAATTTTTTGTCTTATAAATCAGCACATTTTCTTATGTAGGAAGTAAAAAAAATTCGATTTTGAAGTTGTTCGCCATTGTAAATTATTTGAAATATAAAATGCAGTGAAACGATCTACTCTCTTTCAACATTGAAATCTTTGTTATAAATACGAGGTAAAGTGGATGTTATAATATAAAATTATAAATATCTTCGAATAGAATTCTGGTGCACGGCTGGAAATTCGTTTACTTATAAATCAGCACATTTTCTTATGCAGGAAGTAAAAAAAATTCGATTTTGTAGTTGTTCGCCATTGTAAATTATTTAAAATATAAAATGCAGTGAAACGATCTACTCTCTTTCAACAATGAAATCTTTTTTATAAATACGAGGTATAGTGGATGTGATATTATAAAAGTAGCAATATTTTCGAATAGAATTCTGGTGCACGGCTGGAAATTCGTTTACTTATAAATCAGCACATTTTCTTATGCAGGAAGTAAAAAAAATTCGATTTTGAAGTTGTTCGCCATTGTAAATTATTTAAAATATAAAATGCAGTGAAACGATCTACTCTCTTTCAACAATGAAATCTTTGTTATAAATACGAGGTATAGTGGATGTGATATTATAAAATTATCAATATCTTCGAATAGAATTCTGGTGCACGGCTGGAAATTCGTTTACTTATAAATCAGCATATTTTCTATTGTATGAAGTAAAAAAAATTCGATTTTGAAGTTGTTCGCCTTTGAAAAATATTTAAAATATAAAAAAAAAGTGAAAAGATCAACTCTGTTCCAACAATGAAACCTTTGTTATAAATACGAGGTATAGTGGATGTGATATTATAAAAGTAGCAATATTTTCGAATAGAATTCTGGTGCACGGCTGGAAATTCGTTTACTTATAAATCAGCACATTTTCTTATGCAGGAAGTAATAAAAATTCGATTTTGAAGTTGTTCGCCATTGTAAATTATTTAAAGTATAAAATGCAGTGAAACGATCTACTCTCTTTCAACAATGAAATCTTTGTTATAAATACGAGGTATAGTGGATGTGATATTGTAAAAGTAGCAATATTTTCGAATAGAATTCTGGTGCACAGCTGGAAATTCGTTTACTTATAAATCAGCACATTTTCTTATGCAGGAAGTAAAAAAAATAGATTTTGAAGTTGTTCGCCATTGTAAATTATTTAAAGTATAAAATGCAGTGAAACGATCTACTCTCTTTCAACAATGAAATCTTTGTTATAAATACGAGGAATAGTGGATGATATATTATAAAATTATCAGTATCTTCGAATAGAATTCTGGTGCACGGCTGGAAATTCGTTTACTTATAAATCAGTACATTTTCTATTGTATGAAGTAAAAAAACTTCGATTTTGAAGTTGTTCGCCATTGTAAATTATTTAAAATATAAAATGCAGTGAAACGATCTACTCTCTTTCAACAATGAAATCTTTGTTATAAATACGAGGTATAGTGGATGTGATATTATAAAATTATCAATATCTTCGAATAGAATTCTGGTGCACGGCTGGAAATTCGTTTACTTATAAATCAGCATATTTTCTATTGTATGAAGTAAAAAAAATTCGATTTTGAAGTTGTTCGCCTTTGAAAAATATTTAAAATATAAAAAAAAAGTGAAAAGATCAACTCTGTTCCAACAATGAAACCTTTGTTATAAATACGATGTAAAGAAGATGTGATATTATAAAAGTTGCAATATCTTCAAATAGAATTCTGGTGCACGGCTGGAAATTGGTTTTCTTATAAATCAGCACATTTTCTTATGTAGGAAGTAAAAAAAATTCGATTTTGAAGTTGTTCGCCATTGTAAATTATTTAAAATATAAAATGCAGTGAAACGATCTACTCTCTTTCAACAATGAAATCTTTGTTATAAATACGAGGTATAGTGGATGTGATATTGTAAAAGTAGCAATATTTTCGAATAGAATTCTGGTGCACAGCTGGAAATTCGTTTACTTATAAATCAGCACATTTTCTTATGCAGGAAGTAAAAAAAATAGATTTTGAAGTTGTTCGCCATTGTAAATTATTTAAAGTATAAAATGCAGTGAAACGATCTACTCTCTTTCAACAATGAAATCTTTGTTATAAATACGAGGAATAGTGGATGAGATATTATAAAATTATCAGTATCTTCGAATAGAATTCTGGTGCACGGCTGGAAATTCGTTTACTTATAAATCAGTACATTTTCTATTGTATGAAGTAAAAAAACTTCGATTTTGAAGTTGTTCGCCATTGTAAATTATTTAAAATATAAAATGCAGTGAAACGATCTACTCTCTTTCAACAATGAAATCTTTGTTATAAATACGAGGTAAAGTGGATGTGATATTATAAAAGTAGCAATATTTTCGAATAGAATTCTGGTGCACGGCTGGAAATTGGTTTTCTTATAAATTAGCACATTTTCTTATGTAGGAAGTAAAAAAAATTCTGTTTTGAAGTTGTTCGCCATTGTAAAATATTTAAAATATAAAATACTGTGCAACGATATGCATTTTTCAACAATGAAACCTTTGATATAAATACGAGGTAATGTGAATGAGATATTATAAAATTATCAATATCTTCGAATAGAATTCTGGTGCACGGCTGGAAATTCGTTTACTTATAAATCAGCAACTTTTCTATTGTATGAAATAAAAAAAAATTCGATTTTGAAGTTGTTCGTCTTTGATAAATATTTAAAATATAAAAAAAAGTGAAAAGATCTACTCTGTTCCAACAACGAAACCTTTGTTATAAATACGATGTAAAGAAGATCTGATATTATAAAATTTGCAATATCTTCAAATAGAATTCTGGTGCACGGCTGGAAATTGGTTTTCTTATAAATCAGCACATTTTCTTATGTAGGAAGTAAAAAAAATTCGATTTTGAAGTTGTTCGCCATTGTAAATTATTTAAAATATAAAATACTGTGCAACGATATGCATTTTTCAACAATGAAACCTTTGATATAAATACGAGGTAATGTGGATGAGATATTATAAAATTATCAATATCTTCGAATAGAATTCTGGTGCACGGCTGGAAATTCGTTTACTTATAAATCAGCACATTTTCTTATGTAGGAAGTAAAAGAAATTCGGTTTTGAAGTTGTTCGCCATTGTAAAATATTTAAAATATAAAATACTGTGAAACGATATGCATTTTTCAACAATGAAACCTTTGTTATAAATACGAGGTAAAGTGGATGTTATAATATAAAATTATAAATATCTTCGAATAGAATTCTGGTGCACGGCTGGAAATTCGTTTACTTATAAATCAGCACATTTTCTTATGCAGGAAGTAAAAAAAAATCGATTTTGTAGTTGTTCGCCATTGTAAATTATTTAAAATATAAAATGCAGTGAAACGATCTACTCTCTTTCAACAATGAAATCTTTGTTATAAATACGAGGTATAGTGGATGTGATATTATAAAAGTAGCAATATTTTCGAATAGAATTCTGGTGCACGGCTGGAAATTCATTTACTTATAAATCAGTATATTTTCTATTGTATGAAGTAAAAAAAATTCGATTTTGAAGTTGTTCGCCATTGTAAATTATTTAAAATATAAAATGCAGTGAATCGATCTACTCTCTTTCAACAATGAAATCTTTGTTATAAATACGAGGTAAAGTGGATGTGATATTATAAAAGTAGCAATATTTTCGAATAGAATTCTGGTGCACGGCTGGAAATTGGTTTTCTTATAAATTAGCACATTTTCTTATGTAGGAACAAAAAAAAATTCTGTTTTGAAGTTGTTCGCCATTGTAAAATATTTAAAATATAAAATACTGTGCAACGATATGCATTTTTCAACAATGAAACCTTTGATATAAATACGAGGTAATGTGGATGAGATATTATAAAATTATCAATATCTTCGAATAGAATTCTGGTGCACGGCTGGAAATTCGTTTACTTATAAATCAGCACATTTTCTTATGTAGGAAGTAAAAGAAATTCGGTTTTGAAGTTGTTCGCCATTGTAAAATATTTAAAATATAAAATACTGTGAAACGATATGCATTTTTCAACAATGAAACCTTTGTTATAAATACGAGGTAAAGTGGATGTTATAATATAAAATTATAAATATCTTCGAATAGAATTCTGGTGCACGGCTGGAAATTCGTTTACTTATAAATCAGCACATTTTCTTATGCAGGAAGTAAAAAAAAATCGATTTTGTAGTTGTTCGCCATTGTAAATTATTTAAAATATAAAATGCAGTGAAACGATCTACTCTCTTTCAACAATGAAATCTTTGTTATAAATACGAGGTATAGTGGATGTGATATTATAAAAGTAGCAATATTTTCGAATAGAATTCTGGTGCACGGCTGGAAATTCGTTTACTTATAAATCAGCACATTTTCTTATGCAGGAAGTAAAAAAAATTCGATTTTGAAGTTGTTCGCCATTGTAAATTATTTAAAATATAAAATGCAGTGAAACGATCTACTCTCTTTCAACAATGAAATCTTTGTTATAAATACGAGGTATAGTGGATGTGATATTATAAAATTATCAATATCTTCGAATAGAATTCTGGTGCACGGCTGGAAATTCGTTTACTTATAAATCAGCATATTTTCTATTGTATGAAGTAAAAAAAATTCGATTTTGAAGTTGTTCGCCTTTGAAAAATATTTAAAATATAAAAAAAAGTGAAAAGATCAACTCTGTTCCAACAATGAAACCTTTGTTATAAATACGAGGTATAGTGGATGTGATATTATAAAAGTAGCAATATTTTCGAATAGAATTCTGGTGCACGGCTGGAAATTCGTTTACTTATAAATCAGCACATTTTCTTATGCAGGAAGTAATAAAAATTCGATTTTGAAGTTGTTCGCCATTGTAAATTATTTAAAGTATAAAATGCAGTGAAACGATCTACTCTCTTTCAACAATGAAATCTTTGTTATAAATACGAGGTATAGTGGATGTGATATTGTAAAAGTAGCAATATTTTCGAATAGAATTCTGGTGCACAGCTGGAAATTCGTTTACTTATAAATCAGCACATTTTCTTATGCAGGAAGTAAAAAAAATAGATTTTGAAGTTGTTCGCCATTGTAAATTATTTAAAGTATAAAATGCAGTGAAACGATCTACTCTCTTTCAACAATGAAATCTTTGTTATAAATACGAGGAATAGTGGATGATATATTATAAAATTATCAGTATCTTCGAATAGAATTCTGGTGCACGGCTGGAAATTCGTTTACTTATAAATCAGTACATTTTCTATTGTATGAAGTAAAAAAACTTCGATTTTGAAGTTGTTCGCCATTGTAAATTATTTAAAATATAAAATGCAGTGAAACGATCTACTCTCTTTCAACAATGAAATCTTTGTTATAAATACGAGGTATAGTGGATGTGATATTATAAAATTATCAATATCTTCGAATAGAATTCTGGTGCACGGCTGGAAATTCGTTTACTTATAAATCAGCATATTTTCTATTGTATGAAGTAAAAAAAATTCGATTTTGAAGTTGTTCGCCTTTGAAAAATATTTAAAATATAAAAAAAAAGTGAAAAGATCAACTCTGTTCCAACAATGAAACCTTTGTTATAAATACGATGTAAAGAAGATGTGATATTATAAAAGTTGCAATATCTTCAAATAGAATTCTGGTGCACGGCTGGAAATTGGTTTTCTTATAAATCAGCACATTTTCTTATGTAGGAAGTAAAAAAAATTCGATTTTGAAGTTGTTCGCCATTGTAAATTATTTAAAATATAAAATGCAGTGAAACGATCTACTCTCTTTCAACAATGAAATCTTTGTTATAAATACGAGGTATAGTGGATGTGATATTGTAAAAGTAGCAATATTTTCGAATAGAATTCTGGTGCACAGCTGGAAATTCGTTTACTTATAAATCAGCACATTTTCTTATGCAGGAAGTAAAAAAAATAGATTTTGAAGTTGTTCGCCATTGTAAATTATTTAAAGTATAAAATGCAGTGAAACGATCTACTCTCTTTCAACAATGAAATCTTTGTTATAAATACGAGGAATAGTGGATGAGATATTATAAAATTATCAGTATCTTCGAATAGAATTCTGGTGCACGGCTGGAAATTCGTTTACTTATAAATCAGTACATTTTCTATTGTATGAAGTAAAAAAACTTCGATTTTGAAGTTGTTCGCCATTGTAAATTATTTAAAATATAAAATGCAGTGAAACGATCTACTCTCTTTCAACAATGAAATCTTTGTTATAAATACGAGGTAAAGTGGATGTGATATTATAAAAGTAGCAATATTTTCGAATAGAATTCTGGTGCACGGCTGGAAATTGGTTTTCTTATAAATTAGCACATTTTCTTATGTAGGAAGTAAAAAAAATTCTGTTTTGAAGTTGTTCGCCATTGTAAAATATTTAAAATATAAAATACTGTGCAACGATATGCATTTTTCAACAATGAAACCTTTGATATAAATACGAGGTAATGTGAATGAGATATTATAAAATTATCAATATCTTCGAATAGAATTCTGGTGCACGGCTGGAAATTCGTTTACTTATAAATCAGCAACTTTTCTATTGTATGAAATAAAAAAAAATTCGATTTTGAAGTTGTTCGTCTTTGATAAATATTTAAAATATAAAAAAAAGTGAAAAGATCTACTCTGTTCCAACAACGAAACCTTTGTTATAAATACGATGTAAAGAAGATCTGATATTATAAAATTTGCAATATCTTCAAATAGAAGTCTGGTGCACGGCTGGAAATTGGTTTTCTTATAAATCAGCACATTTTCTTATGTAGGAAGTAAAAAAAATTCGATTTTGAAGTTGTTCGCCATTGTAAATTATTTAAAATATAAAATACTGTGCAACGATATGCATTTTTCAACAATGAAACCTTTGATATAAATACGAGGTAATGTGGATGAGATATTATAAAATTATCAATATCTTCGAATAGAATTCTGGTGCACGGCTGGAAATTCGTTTACTTATAAATCAGCACATTTTCTTATGTAGGAAGTAAAAGAAATTCGGTTTTGAAGTTGTTCGCCATTGTAAAATATTTAAAATATAAAATACTGTGAAACGATATGCATTTTTCAACAATGAAACCTTTGTTATAAATACGAGGTAAAGTGGATGTTATAATATAAAATTATAAATATCTTCGAATAGAATTCTGGTGCACGGCTGGAAATTCGTTTACTTATAAATCAGCACATTTTCTTATGCAGGAAGTAAAAAAAAATCGATTTTGTAGTTGTTCGCCATTGTAAATTATTTAAAATATAAAATGCAGTGAAACGATCTACTCTCTTTCAACAATGAAATCTTTGTTATAAATACGAGGTATAGTGGATGTGATATTATAAAAGTAGCAATATTTTCGAATAGAATTCTGGTGCACGGCTGGAAATTCATTTACTTATAAATCAGTATATTTTCTATTGTATGAAGTAAAAAAAATTCGATTTTGAAGTTGTTCGCCATTGTAAAATATTTAAAATATAAAATGCAGTGAATCGATCTACTCTCTTTCAACAATGAAATCTTTGTTATAAATTCGAGGTAAAGTGGATGTGATATTATAAAAGTAGCAATATTTTCGAATAGAATTCTGGTGCACGGCTGGAAATTGGTTTTCTTATAAATTAGCACATTTTCTTATGTAGGAAGTAAAAAAAATTCTGTTTTGAAGTTGTTCGCCATTGTAAAATATTTAAAATATAAAATACTGTGCAACGATATGCATTTTTCAACAATGAAACCTTTGATATAAATACGAGGTAATGTGAATGAGATATTATAAAATTATCAATATCTTCGAATAGAATTCTGGTGCACGGCTGGAAATTCGTTTACTTATAAATCAGCAACTTTTCTATTGTATGAAATAAAAAAAAATTCGATTTTGAAGTTGTTCGTCTTTGATAAATATTTAAAATATAAAAAAAAGTGTAAAGATCTACTCTGTTCCAACAATGAAACCTTTGTTATAAATAGGATGTAAAGAAGATCTGATATTATAAAATTTGCAATATCTTCAAATAGAATTCTGGTGCACAGCTGGAAATTTTTTGTCTTATAAATCAGCACATTTTCTTATGTAGGAAGTAAAAAAAATTCGATTTTGAAGTTGTTCGCCATTGTAAATTATTTGAAATATAAAATGCAGTGAAACGATCTACTCTCTTTCAACAATGAAATCTTTGTTATAAATACGAGGTAAAGTGGATGTTATAATATAAAATTATAAATATCTTCGAATAGAATTCTGGTGCACGGCTGGAAATTCGTTTACTTATAAATCAGCACATTTTCTTATGCAGGAAGTAAAAAAAATTCGATTTTGTAGTTGTTCGCCATTGTAAATTATTTAAAATATAAAATGCAGTGAAACGATCTACTCTCTTTCAACAATGAAATCTTTTTTATAAATACGAGGTATAGTGGATGTGATATTATAAAAGTAGCAATATTTTCGAATAGAATTCTGGTGCACGGCTGGAAATTCGTTTACTTATAAATCAGCACATTTTCTTATGCAGGAAGTAAAAAAAATTCGATTTTGAAGTTGTTCGCCATTGTAAATTATTTAAAATATAAAATGCAGTGAAACGATCTACTCTCTTTCAACAATGAAATCTTTGTTATAAATACGAGGTATAGTGGATGTGATATTATAAAATTATCAATATTTTCGAATAGAATTCTGGTGCACGGCTGGAAATTCGTTTACTTATAAATCAGCACATTTTCTTATGCAGGAAGTAAAAAAAATTCGATTTTGAAGTTGTTCGCCATTGTAAATTATTTAAAATATAAAATGCAGTGAAACGATCTACTCTGTTCCAACAATGAAACCTTTGTTATAAATACGAGGTATAGTGGATGTGATATTATAAAAGTAGCAATATTTTCGAATAGAATTCTGGTGCACGGCTGGAAATTCGTTTACTTATAAATCAGCACATTTTCTTATGCAGGAAGTAATAAAAATTCGATTTTGAAGTTGTTCGCCATTGTAAATTATTTAAAGTATAAAATGCAGTGAAACGATCTACTCTCTTTCAACAATGAAATCTTTGTTATAAATACGAGGTATAGTGGATGAGATATTATAAAATTATCAATATCTTCGAATAGAATTCTGGTGCACGGCTGGAAATTCGTTTACTTATAAATCAGTATATTTTCTATTGTATGAAGTAAAAAAAATTCGATTTTGAAGTTGTTCGCCATTGTAAATTATTTAAAATATAAAATGCAGTGAAACGATCTACTCTCTTTCAACAATGAAATCTTTGTTATAAATACGAGGTAAAGTGGATGTGATATTATAAAAGTAGCAATATTTTCGAATAGAATTCTGGTGCACGGCTGGAAATTGGTTTTCTTATAAATTAGCACATTTTCTTATGTAGGAAGTAAAAAAAATTCTGTTTTGAAGTTGTTCGCCATTGTAAAATATTTAAAATATAAAATACTGTGCAACGATATGCATTTTTCAACAATGAAACCTTTGATATAAATACGAGGTAATGTGAATGAGATATTATAAAATTATCAATATCTTCGAATAGAATTCTGGTGCACGGCTGGAAATTCGTTTACTTATAAATCAGCAACTTTTCTATTGTATGAAATAAAAAAAAATTCGATTTTGAAGTTGTTCGTCTTTGATAAATATTTAAAATATAAAAAAAAGTGAAAAGATCTACTCTGTTCCAACAACGAAACCTTTGTTATAAATACGATGTAAAGAAGATCTGATATTATAAAATTATCAATATCTTCGAATAGAATTCTGGTGCACGGCTGGAAATTGGTTTTCTTATAAATCAGCACATTTTCTTATGTAGGAAGTAAAAAAAATTCGATTTTGAAGTTGTTCGCCATTGTAAAATATTTAAAATATAAAATACTGTGAAACGATATGCATTTTTCAACAATGAAACCTTTGTTATAAATACGAGGTAAAGTGGATGTTATAATATAAAATTATAAATATCTTCGAATAGAATTCTGGTGCACGGCTGGAAATTCGTTTACTTATAAATCAGCACATTTTCTTATACAGGAAGAAAAAAAAAATCGATTTTGTAGTTGTTCGTCATTGTAAATTATTTAAAATATAAAATGCAGTGAAACGATCTACTCTCTTTCAACAATGAAATCTTTGTTATAAATACGAGGTATAGTGGATGTGATATTATAAAAGTAGCAATATTTTCGAATAGAATTCTGGTGCACGGCTGGAAATTCGTTTACTTATAAATTAGCATATTTTCTATTGTATGAAGTAAAAAAAATTCGATTTTGAAGTTGTTCGCCTTTGAAAAATATTTAAAATATAAAAAAAAGTGAAAAGATCAACTCTGTTCCAACAATGAAACCTTTATTATAAATACGATGTAAAGAAGATATGATATTATAAAAGTAGCAATATTTTCGAATAGAATTCTGGTGCACGGCTGGAAATTGGTTTTCTTATAAATCAGCACATTTTCTTATGTAGGAAATAAAAAAAATTCGATTTTGAAGTTGTTCGCCATTGTAAATTATTTAAAATATAAAATGCAGTGAAACGATCTACTCTCTTTCAACGATGAAATCTTTGTTATAAATACGAGGTATAGTGGATGTGATATTATAAAAGTAGCAATATTCTCGAATAGAATTCTGGTGCACGGCTGGAAATTCGTTTACTTATAAATCAGCACATTTTCTTATGCAGGAAGTAAAAAAAATTCGATTTTGAAGTTGTTCGCCATTGTAAATTATTTAAAGTATAAAATGCAGTGAAACGATCTACTCTCTTTCAACAATGAAATCTTTGTTATAAATACGAGGTATAGTGGATGAGATATTATAAAATTATCAATATCTTCGAATAGAATTCTGGTGCACGGCTGGAAATTCGTTTACTTATAAATCAGTATATTTTCTATTGTATGAAGTAAAAAAAATTCGATTTTGAAGTTGTTCGCCATTGTAAATTATTTAAAATATAAAATGCAGTGAAACGATCTACTCTCTTTCAACAATGAAATCTTTGTTATAAATACGAGGTAAAGTGGATGTGATATTATAAAAGTAGCAATATTTTCGAATAGAATTCTGGTGCACGGCTGGAAATTGGTTTTCTTATAAATTAGCACATTTTCTTATGTAGGAAGTAAAAAAAATTCTGTTTTGAAGTTGTTCGCCATTGTAAAATATTTAAAATATAAAATACTGTGCAACGATATGCATTTTTCAACAATGAAACCTTTGATATAAATACGAGGTAATGTGAATGAGATATTATAAAATTATCAATATCTTCGAATAGAATTCTGGTGCACGGCTGGAAATTCGTTTACTTATAAATCAGCAACTTTTCTATTGTATGAAATAAAAAAAAAATCGATTTTGAAGTTGTTCGTCTTTGAAAAATATTTAAAATATAAAATAAGTGAAAAGATCTACTCTGTTCCAACAACGAAACCTTTGTTATAAATACGATGTAAAGAAGATCTGATATTATAAAATTTGCAATATCTTCAAATAGAATTCTGGTGCACGGCTGGAAATTGGTTTTCTTATAAATCAGCACATTTTCTTATGTAGGAAGTAAAAAAAATTCGATTTTGAAGTTGTTCGCCATTGTAAATTATTTAAAATATAAAATACTGTGCAACGATATGCATTTTTCAACAATGAAACCTTTGATATAAATACGAGGTAATGTGGATGAGATATTATAAAATTATCAATATCTTCGAATAGAATTCTGGTGCACGGCTGGAAATTCGTTTACTTATAAATCAGCACATTTTCTTATGTAGGAAAAAAAAAATTCGGTTTTGAAGTTGTTCGCCATTGTAAAATATTTAAAATATAAAATACTGTGAAACGATATGCATTTTTCAACAATGAAACCTTTGTTGTAAATACGAGGTAAAGTGGATGTTATAATATAAAATTATAAATATCTTCGAATAGAATTCTGGTGCACGGCTGGAAATTCGTTTACTTATAAATCAGCACATTTTCTTATGCAGGAAGTAAAAAAAATTCGATTTTGTAGTTGTTCGCCATTGTAAATTATTTAAAATATAAAATGCAGTGAAACAATCTACTCTCTTTCAACAATGAAATCTTTGTTATAAATACGAGGTATAGTGGATGTGATATTATAAAAGTAGCAATATTTTTGAATAGAATTCTGGTGCACGGCTGGAAATTCGTTTACTTATAAATCAGCACATTTTCTTATGTAGGAAGTAAAAAAAATTCGGTTTTGAAGTTGTTCGCCATTGTAAAATATTTAAAATATAAAATACTGTGAAACGATATGCATTTTTCAACAATGAAACCTTTGTTATAAATACGAGGTAAAGTGGATGTTATAATATAGAATTATAAATATCTTCGAATAGAATTCTGGTGCACAGCTGGAAATTTTTTGTCTTATAAATAAGCACATTTTCTTATGTAGGAAGTAAAAAAAAATTCGATTTTGAAGTTGTTCGCCATTGTAAATTATTTGAAATATAAAATGCAGTGAAACGATCTACTCTCTTTCAACAATGAAATCTTTGTTATAAATACGAGGTAAAGTGGATGTTATAATATAAAATTATAAATATCTTCGAATAGAATTCTGGTGCACGGCTGGAAATTCGTTTACTTATAAATCAGTATATTTTCTATTGTATGAAGTAAAAAAAATTCGATTTTGAAGTTGTTCGCCATTGTAAATTATTTAAAATATAAAATGCAGTGAAACGATCTACTCTCTTTCAACAATGAAATCTTTGTTATAAATACGAGGTAAAGTGGATGTGATATTATAAAAGTAGCAATATTTTCGAATAGAATTCTGGTGCACGGCTGGAAATTGGTTTTCTTATAAATTAGCACATTTTCTTATGTAGGAAGTAAAAAAAATTCTGTTTTGAAGTTGTTCGCCATTGTAAAATATTTAAAATATAAAATACTGTGCAACGATATGCATTTTTCAACAATGAAACCTTTGATATAAATACGAGGTAATGTGAATGAGATATTATAAAATTATCAATATCTTCGAATAGAATTCTGGTGCACGGCTGGAAATTCGTTTACTTATAAATCAGCAACTTTTCTATTGTATGAAATAAAAAAAAATTCGATTTTGAAGTTGTTCGTCTTTGATAAATATTTAAAATATAAAAAAAAGTGAAAAGATCTACTCTGTTCCAACAACGAAACCTTTGTTATAAATACGATGTAAAGAAGATCTGATATTATAAAATTATCAATATCTTCGAATAGAATTCTGGTGCACGGCTGGAAATTGGTTTTCTTATAAATCAGCACATTTTCTTATGTAGGAAGTAAAAAAAATTCGATTTTGAAGTTGTTCGCCATTGTAAAATATTTAAAATATAAAATACTGTGAAACGATATGCATTTTTCAACAATGAAACCTTTGTTATAAATACGAGGTAAAGTGGATGTTATAATATAAAATTATAAATATCTTCGAATAGAATTCTGGTGCACGGCTGGAAATTCGTTTACTTATAAATCAGCACATTTTCTTATACAGGAAGAAAAAAAAAATCGATTTTGTAGTTGTTCGTCATTGTAAATTATTTAAAATATAAAATGCAGTGAAACGATCTACTCTCTTTCAACAATGAAATCTTTGTTATAAATACGAGGTATAGTGGATGTGATATTATAAAAGTAGCAATATTTTCGAATAGAATTCTGGTGCACGGCTGGAAATTCGTTTACTTATAAATTAGCATATTTTCTATTGTATGAAGTAAAAAAAATTCGATTTTGAAGTTGTTCGCCTTTGAAAAATATTTAAAATATAAAAAAAAGTGAAAAGATCAACTCTGTTCCAACAATGAAACCTTTATTATAAATACGATGTAAAGAAGATATGATATTATAAAAGTAGCAATATTTTCGAATAGAATTCTGGTGCACGGCTGGAAATTGGTTTTCTTATAAATCAGCACATTTTCTTATGTAGGAAATAAAAAAAATTCGATTTTGAAGTTGTTCGCCATTGTAAATTATTTAAAATATAAAATGCAGTGAAACGATCTACTCTCTTTCAACGATGAAATCTTTGTTATAAATACGAGGTATAGTGGATGTGATATTATAAAAGTAGCAATATTCTCGAATAGAATTCTGGTGCACGGCTGGAAATTCGTTTACTTATAAATCAGCACATTTTCTTATGCAGGAAGTAAAAAAAATTCGATTTTGAAGTTGTTCGCCATTGTAAATTATTTAAAGTATAAAATGCAGTGAAACGATCTACTCTCTTTCAACAATGAAATCTTTGTTATAAATACGAGGTATAGTGGATGAGATATTATAAAATTATCAATATCTTCGAATAGAATTCTGGTGCACGGCTGGAAATTCGTTTACTTATAAATCAGTATATTTTCTATTGTATGAAGTAAAAAAAATTCGATTTTGAAGTTGTTCGCCATTGTAAATTATTTAAAATATAAAATGCAGTGAAACGATCTACTCTCTTTCAACAATGAAATCTTTGTTATAAATACGAGGTAAAGTGGATGTGATATTATAAAAGTAGCAATATTTTCGAATAGAATTCTGGTGCACGGCTGGAAATTGGTTTTCTTATAAATTAGCACATTTTCTTATGTAGGAAGTAAAAAAAATTCTGTTTTGAAGTTGTTCGCCATTGTAAAATATTTAAAATATAAAATACTGTGCAACGATATGCATTTTTCAACAATGAAACCTTTGATATAAATACGAGGTAATGTGAATGAGATATTATAAAATTATCAATATCTTCGAATATAATTCTGGTGCACGGCTGGAAATTCGTTTACTTATAAATCAGCAACTTTTCTATTGTATGAAATAAAAAAAAAATCGATTTTGAAGTTGTTCGTCTTTGAAAAATATTTAAAATATAAAATAAGTGAAAAGATCTACTCTGTTCCAACAACGAAACCTTTGTTATAAATACGATGTAAAGAAGATCTGATATTATAAAATTTGCAATATCTTCAAATAGAATTCTGGTGCACGGCTGGAAATTGGTTTTCTTATAAATCAGCACATTTTCTTATGTAGGAAGTAAAAAAAATTCGATTTTGAAGTTGTTCGCCATTGTAAATTATTTAAAATATAAAATACTGTGCAACGATATGCATTTTTCAACAATGAAACCTTTGATATAAATACGAGGTAATGTGGATGAGATATTATAAAATTATCAATATCTTCGAATAGAATTCTGGTGCACGGCTGGAAATTCGTTTACTTATAAATCAGCACATTTTCTTATGTAGGAAAAAAAAAATTCGGTTTTGAAGTTGTTCGCCATTGTAAAATATTTAAAATATAAAATACTGTGAAACGATATGCATTTTTCAACAATGAAACCTTTGTTGTAAATACGAGGTAAAGTGGATGTTATAATATAAAATTATAAATATCTTCGAATAGAATTCTGGTGCACGGCTGGAAATTCGTTTACTTATAAATCAGCACATTTTCTTATGCAGGAAGTAAAAAAAATTCGATTTTGTAGTTGTTCGCCATTGTAAATTATTTAAAATATAAAATGCAGTGAAACAATCTACTCTCTTTCAACAATGAAATCTTTGTTATAAATACGAGGTATAGTGGATGTGATATTATAAAAGTAGCAATATTTTTGAATAGAATTCTGGTGCACGGCTGGAAATTCGTTTACTTATAAATCAGCACATTTTCTTATGTAGGAAGTAAAAAAAATTCGGTTTTGAAGTTGTTCGCCATTGTAAAATATTTAAAATATAAAATACTGTGAAACGATATGCATTTTTCAACAATGAAACCTTTGTTATAAATACGAGGTAAAGTGGATGTTATAATATAAAATTATAAATATCTTCGAATAGAATTCTGGTGCACAGCTGGAAATTTTTTGTCTTATAAATAAGCACATTTTCTTATGTAGGAAGTAAAAAAAAATTCGATTTTGAAGTTGTTCGCCATTGTAAATTATTTGAAATATAAAATGCAGTGAAACGATCTACTCTCTTTCAACAATGAAATCTTTGTTATAAATACGAGGTAAAGTGGATGTTATAATATAAAATTATAAATATCTTCGAATAGAATTCTGGTGCACGGCTGGAAATTCGTTTACGTATAAATCAGCACATTTTCTTATGCAGGAAGTAAAAAAAATTCGATTTTGTAGTTGTTCGCCATTGTAAATTATTTAAAATATAAAATGCAGTGAAACGATCTACTCTCTTTCAACAATGAAATCTTTTTTATAAATACGAAGTATAGTGGATGTGATATTATAAAATTATCAATATCTTCGAATAGAATTCTGGTGCACGGCTGGAAATTCGTTTACTTATAAATCAGCATATTTTCTATTGTATGAAGTAAAAAAAATTCGATTTTGAAGTTGTTCGCCTTTGAAAAATATTTAAAATATAAAAAAAAAGTGAAAAGATCAACTCTGTTCCAACAATGAAACCTTTGTTATAAATACGATGTAAAGAAGATGTGATATTATAAAAGTTGCAATATCTTCAAATAGAATTCTGGTGCACGGCTGGAAATTGGTTTTCTTATAAATCAGCACATTTTCTTATGTAGGAAGTAAAAAAAATTCGATTTTGAAGTTGTTCGCCATTGTAAATTATTTAAAATATAAAATGCAGTGAAACGATCTACTCTCTTTCAACAATGAAATCTTTGTTATAAATACGAGGTATAGTGGATGTGATATTGTAAAAGTAGCAATATTTTCGAATAGAATTCTGGTGCACAGCTGGAAATTCGTTTACTTATAAATCAGCACATTTTCTTATGCAGGAAGTAAAAAAAATAGATTTTGAAGTTGTTCGCCATTGTAAATTATTTAAAGTATAAAATGCAGTGAAACGATCTACTCTCTTTCAACAATGAAATCTTTGTTATAAATACGAGGAATAGTGGATGAGATATTATAAAATTATCAGTATCTTCGAATAGAATTCTGGTGCACGGCTGGAAATTCGTTTACTTATAAATCAGTACATTTTCTATTGTATGAAGTAAAAAAACTTCGATTTTGAAGTTGTTCGCCATTGTAAATTATTTAAAATATAAAATGCAGTGAAACGATCTACTCTCTTTCAACAATGAAATCTTTGTTATAAATACGAGGTAAAGTGGATGTGATATTATAAAAGTAGCAATATTTTCGAATAGAATTCTGGTGCACGGCTGGAAATTGGTTTTCTTATAAATTAGCACATTTTCTTATGTAGGAAGTAAAAAAAATTCTGTTTTGAAGTTGTTCGCCATTGTAAAATATTTAAAATATAAAATACTGTGCAACGATATGCATTTTTCAACAATGAAACCTTTGATATAAATACGAGGTAATGTGAATGAGATATTATAAAATTATCAATATCTTCGAATAGAATTCTGGTGCACGGCTGGAAATTCGTTTACTTATAAATCAGCAACTTTTCTATTGTATGAAATAAAAAAAAATTCGATTTTGAAGTTGTTCGTCTTTGATAAATATTTAAAATATAAAAAAAAGTGAAAAGATCTACTCTGTTCCAACAACGAAACCTTTGTTATAAATACGATGTAAAGAAGATCTGATATTATAAAATTTGCAATATCTTCAAATAGAATTCTGGTGCACGGCTGGAAATTGGTTTTCTTATAAATCAGCACATTTTCTTATGTAGGAAGTAAAAAAAATTCGATTTTGAAGTTGTTCGCCATTGTAAATTATTTAAAATATAAAATACTGTGCAACGATATGCATTTTTCAACAATGAAACCTTTGATATAAATACGAGGTAATGTGGATGAGATATTATAAAATTATCAATATCTTCGAATAGAATTCTGGTGCACGGCTGGAAATTCGTTTACTTATAAATCAGCACATTTTCTTATGTAGGAAGTAAAAGAAATTCGGTTTTGAAGTTGTTCGCCATTGTAAAATATTTAAAATATAAAATACTGTGAAACGATATGCATTTTTCAACAATGAAACCTTTGTTATAAATACGAGGTAAAGTGGATGTTATAATATAAAATTATAAATATCTTCGAATAGAATTCTGGTGCACGGCTGGAAATTCGTTTACTTATAAATCAGCACATTTTCTTATGCAGGAAGTAAAAAAAATCGATTTTGTAGTTGTTCGCCATTGTAAATTATTTAAAATATAAAATGCAGTGAAACGATCTACTCTCTTTCAACAATGAAATCTTTGTTATAAATACGAGGTATAGTGGGTGTGATATTATAAAAGTAGCAATATTTTCGAATAGAATTCTGGTGCACGGCTGGAAATTCATTTACTTATAAATCAGTATATTTTCTATTGTATGAAGTAAAAAAAATTCGATTTTGAAGTTGTTCGCCATTGTAAATTATTTAAAATATAAAATGCAGTGAAACGATCTACTCTCTTTCAACAATGAAATCTTTGTTATAAATACGAGGTAAAGTGGATGTGATATTATAAAAGTAGCAATATTTTCGAATAGAATTCTGGTGCACGGCTGGAAATTGGTTTTCTTATAAATTAGCACATTTTCTTATGTAGGAAGTAAAAAAAATTCTGTTTTGAAGTTGTTCGCCATTGTAAAATATTTAAAATATAAAATACTGTGCAACGATATGCATTTTTCAACAATGAAACCTTTGATATAAATACGAGGTAATGTGAATGAGATATTATAAAATTATCAATATCTTCGAATAGAATTCTGGTGCACGGCTGGAAATTCGTTTACTTATAAATCAGCAACTTTTCTATTGTATGAAATAAAAAAAAATTCGATTTTGAAGTTGTTCGTCTTTGATAAATATTTAAAATATAAAAAAAAGTGTAAAGATCTACTCTGTTCCAACAATGAAACCTTTGTTATAAATACGATGTAAAGAAGATCTGATATTATAAAATTTGCAATATCTTCAAATAGAATTCTGGTGCACAGCTGGAAATTTTTTGTCTTATAAATCAGCACATTTTCTTATGTAGGAAGTAAAAAAAATTCGATTTTGAAGTTGTTCGCCATTGTAAATTATTTGAAATATAAAATGCAGTGAAACGATCTACTCTCTTTCAACAATGAAATCTTTGTTATAAATACGAGGTAAAGTGGATGTTATAATATAAAATTATAAATATCTTCGAATAGAATTCTGGTGCACGGCTGGAAATTCGTTTACTTATAAATCAGTACATTTTCTTATGCAGGAAGTAAAAAAAATTCGATTTTGTAGTTGTTCGCCATTGTAAATTATTTAAAATATAAAATGCAGTGAAACGATCTACTCTCTTTCAACAATGAAATCTTTTTTATAAATACGAGGTATAGTGGATGTGATATTATAAAAGTAGCAATATTTTCGAATAGAATTCTGGTGCACGGCTGGAAATTCGTTTACTTATAAATCAGCACATTTTCTTATGCAGGAAGTAAAAAAAATTCGATTTTGAAGTTGTTCGCCATTGTAAATTATTTAAAATATAAAATGCAGTGAAACGATCTACTCTCTTTCAACAATGAAATCTTTGTTATAAATACGAGGTATAGTGGATGTGATATTATAAAATTATCAATATCTTCGAATAGAATTCTGGTGCACGGCTGGAAATTCGTTTACTTATAAATCAGCATATTTTCTATTGTATGAAGTAAAAAAAATTCGATTTTGAAGTTGTTCGCCTTTGAAAAATATTTAAAATATAAAAAAAAAGTGAAAAGATCAACTCTGTTCCAACAATGAAACCTTTGTTATAAATACGAGGTATAGTGGATGTGATATTATAAAAGTAGCAATATTTTCGAATAGAATTCTGGTGCACGGCTGGAAATTCGTTTACTTATAAATCAGTATATTTTCTATTGTATGAAGTAAAAAAAATTCGATTTTGAAGTTGTTCGCCATTGTAAATTATTTAAAATATAAAATGCAGTGAAACGATCTACTCTCTTTCAACAATGAAATCTTTGTTATAAATACGAGGTAAAGTGGATGTTATAATATAAAATTATAAATATCTTCGAATAGAATTCTGGTGCACGGCTGGAAATTCGTTTACTTATAAATCAGTACATTTTCTTATGCAGGAAGTAAAAAAAATTCGATTTTGTAGTTGTTCGCCATTGTAAATTATTTAAAATATAAAATGCAGTGAAACGATCTACTCTCTTTCAACAATGAAATCTTTTTTATAAATACGAGGTATAGTGGATGTGATATTATAAAAGTAGCAATATTTTCGAATAGAATTCTGGTGCACGGCTGGAAATTCGTTTACTTATAAATCAGCACATTTTCTTATGCAGGAAGTAAAAAAAATTCGATTTTGAAGTTGTTCGCCATTGTAAATTATTTAAAATATAAAATGCAGTGAAACGATCTACTCTCTTTCAACAATGAAATCTTTGTTATAAATACGAGGTATAGTGGATGTGATATTATAAAATTATCAATATCTTCGAATAGAATTCTGGTGCACGGCTGGAAATTCGTTTACTTATAAATCAGCATATTTTCTATTGTATGAAGTAAAAAAAATTCGATTTTGAAGTTGTTCGCCTTTGAAAAATATTTAAAATATAAAAAAAAAGTGAAAAGATCAACTCTGTTCCAACAATGAAACCTTTGTTATAAATACGAGGTATAGTGGATGTGATATTATAAAAGTAGCAATATTTTCGAATAGAATTCTGGTGCACGGCTGGAAATTCGTTTACTTATAAATCAGTATATTTTCTATTGTATGAAGTAAAAAAAATTCGATTTTGAAGTTGTTCGCCATTGTAAATTATTTAAAATATAAAATGCAGTGAAACGATCTACTCTCTTTCAACAATGAAATCTTTGTTATAAATACGAGGTAAAGTGGATGTGATATTATAAAAGTAGCAATATTTTCGAATAGAATTCTGGTGCACGGCTGGAAATTGGTTTTCTTATAAATTAGCACATTTTCTTATGTAGGAAGTAAAAAAAATTCTGTTTTGAAGTTGTTCGCCATTGTAAAATATTTAAAATATAAAATACTGTGCAACGATATGCATTTTTCAACAATGAAACCTTTGATATAAATACGAGGTAATGTGAATGAGATATTATAAAATTATCAATATCTTCGAATAGAATTCTGGTGCACGGCTGGAAATTCGTTTACTTATAAATCAGCAACTTTTCTATTGTATGAAATAAAAAAAAATTCGATTTTGAAGTTGTTCGTCTTTGATAAATATTTAAAATATAAAAAAAAGTGAAAAGATCTACTCTGTTCCAACAACGAAACCTTTGTTATAAATACGATGTAAAGAAGATCTGATATTATAAAATTATCAATATCTTCGAATAGAATTCTGGTGCACGGCTGGAAATTGGTTTTCTTATAAATCAGCACATTTTCTTATGTAGGAAGTAAAAAAAATTCGATTTTGAAGTTGTTCGCCATTGTAAAATATTTAAAATATAAAATACTGTGAAACGATATGCATTTTTCAACAATGAAACCTTTGTTATAAATACGAGGTAAAGTGGATGTTATAATATAAAATTATAAATATCTTCGAATAGAATTCTGGTGCACGGCTGGAAATTCGTTTACTTATAAATCAGCACATTTTCTTATACAGGAAGAAAAAAAAAATCGATTTTGTAGTTGTTCGTCATTGTAAATTATTTAAAATATAAAATGCAGTGAAACGATCTACTCTCTTTCAACAATGAAATCTTTGTTATAAATACGAGGTATAGTGGATGTGATATTATAAAAGTAGCAATATTTTCGAATAGAATTCTGGTGCACGGCTGGAAATTCGTTTACTTATAAATTAGCATATTTTCTATTGTATGAAGTAAAAAAAATTCGATTTTGAAGTTGTTCGCCTTTGAAAAATATTTAAAATATAAAAAAAAGTGAAAAGATCAACTCTGTTCCAACAATGAAACCTTTATTATAAATACGATGTAAAGAAGATATGATATTATAAAAGTAGCAATATTTTCGAATAGAATTCTGGTGCACGGCTGGAAATTGGTTTTCTTATAAATCAGCACATTTTCTTATGTAGGAAATAAAAAAAATTCGATTTTGAAGTTGTTCGCCATTGTAAATTATTTAAAATATAAAATGCAGTGAAACGATCTACTCTCTTTCAACGATGAAATCTTTGTTATAAATACGAGGTATAGTGGATGTGATATTATAAAAGTAGCAATATTCTCGAATAGAATTCTGGTGCACGGCTGGAAATTCGTTTACTTATAAATCAGCACATTTTCTTATGCAGGAAGTAAAAAAAATTCGATTTTGAAGTTGTTCGCCATTGTAAATTATTTAAAGTATAAAATGCAGTGAAACGATCTACTCTCTTTCAACAATGAAATCTTTGTTATAAATACGAGGTATAGTGGATGAGATATTATAAAATTATCAATATCTTCGAATAGAATTCTGGTGCACGGCTGGAAATTCGTTTACTTATAAATCAGTATATTTTCTATTGTATGAAGTAAAAAAAATTCGATTTTGAAGTTGTTCGCCATTGTAAATTATTTAAAATATAAAATGCAGTGAAACGATCTACTCTCTTTCAACAATGAAATCTTTGTTATAAATACGAGGTAAAGTGGATGTGATATTATAAAAGTAGCAATATTTTCGAATAGAATTCTGGTGCACGGCTGGAAATTGGTTTTCTTATAAATTAGCACATTTTCTTATGTAGGAAGTAAAAAAAATTCTGTTTTGAAGTTGTTCGCCATTGTAAAATATTTAAAATATAAAATACTGTGCAACGATATGCATTTTTCAACAATGAAACCTTTGATATAAATACGAGGTAATGTGAATGAGATATTATAAAATTATCAATATCTTCGAATAGAATTCTGGTGCACGGCTGGAAATTCGTTTACTTATAAATCAGCAACTTTTCTATTGTATGAAATAAAAAAAAAATCGATTTTGAAGTTGTTCGTCTTTGAAAAATATTTAAAATATAAAATAAGTGAAAAGATCTACTCTGTTCCAACAACGAAACCTTTGTTATAAATACGATGTAAAGAAGATCTGATATTATAAAATTTGCAATATCTTCAAATAGAATTCTGGTGCACGGCTGGAAATTGGTTTTCTTATAAATCAGCACATTTTCTTATGTAGGAAGTAAAAAAAATTCGATTTTGAAGTTGTTCGCCATTGTAAATTATTTAAAATATAAAATACTGTGCAACGATATGCATTTTTCAACAATGAAACCTTTGATATAAATACGAGGTAATGTGGATGAGATATTATAAAATTATCAATATCTTCGAATAGAATTCTGGTGCACGGCTGGAAATTCGTTTACTTATAAATCAGCACATTTTCTTATGTAGGAAAAAAAAAATTCGGTTTTGAAGTTGTTCGCCATTGTAAAATATTTAAAATATAAAATACTGTGAAACGATATGCATTTTTCAACAATGAAACCTTTGTTGTAAATACGAGGTAAAGTGGATGTTATAATATAAAATTATAAATATCTTCGAATAGAATTCTGGTGCACGGCTGGAAATTCGTTTACTTATAAATCAGCACATTTTCTTATGCAGGAAGTAAAAAAAATTCGATTTTGTAGTTGTTCGCCATTGTAAATTATTTAAAATATAAAATGCAGTGAAACAATCTACTCTCTTTCAACAATGAAATCTTTGTTATAAATACGAGGTATAGTGGATGTGATATTATAAAAGTAGCAATATTTTTGAATAGAATTCTGGTGCACGGCTGGAAATTCGTTTACTTATAAATCAGCACATTTTCTTATGTAGGAAGTAAAAAAAATTCGGTTTTGAAGTTTTTCGCCATTGTAAAATATTTAAAATATAAAATACTGTGAAACGATATGCATTTTTCAACAATGAAACCTTTGTTATAAATACGAGGTAAAGTGGATGTTATAATATAAAATTATAAATATCTTCGAATAGAATTCTGGTGCACAGCTGGAAATTTTTTGTCTTATAAATAAGCACATTTTCTTATGTAGGAAATAAAAAAAAATTCGATTTTGAAGTTGTTCGCCATTGTAAATTATTTGAAATATAAAATGCAGTGAAACGATCTACTCTCTTTCAACAATGAAATCTTTGTTATAAATACGAGGTAAAGTGGATGTTATAATATAAAATTATAAATATCTTCGAATAGAATTCTGGTGCACGGCTGGAAATTCGTTTACGTATAAATCAGCACATTTTCTTATGCAGGAAGTAAAAAAAATTCGATTTTGTAGTTGTTCGCCATTGTAAATTATTTAAAATATAAAATGCAGTGAAACGATCTACTCTCTTTCAACAATGAAATCTTTTTTATAAATACGAGGTATAGTGGATGTGATATTATAAAATTATCAATATCTTCGAATAGAATTCTGGTGCACGGCTGGAAATTCGTTTACTTATAAATCAGCATATTTTCTATTGTATGAAGTAAAAAAAATTCGATTTTGAAGTTGTTCGCCATTGTAAATTATTTAAAATATAAAATACTGTGCAACGATATGCATTTTTCAACAATGAAACCTTTGATATAAATACGAGGTAATGTGGATGAGATATTATAAAATTATCAATATCTTCGAATAGAATTCTGGTGCACGGCTGGAAATTCGTTTACTTATAAATCAGCACATTTTCTTATGTAGGAAAAAAAAAATTCGGTTTTGAAGTTGTTCGCCATTGTAAAATATTTAAAATATAAAATACTGTGAAACGATATGCATTTTTCAACAATGAAACCTTTGTTGTAAATACGAGGTAAAGTGGATGTTATAATATAAAATTATAAATATCTTCGAATAGAATTCTGGTGCACGGCTGGAAATTCGTTTACTTATAAATCAGCACATTTTCTTATGCAGGAAGTAAAAAAAATTCGATTTTGTAGTTGTTCGCCATTGTAAATTATTTAAAATATAAAATGCAGTGAAACAATCTACTCTCTTTCAACAATGAAATCTTTGTTATAAATACGAGGTATAGTGGATGTGATATTATAAAAGTAGCAATATTTTTGAATAGAATTCTGGTGCACGGCTGGAAATTCGTTTACTTATAAATCAGCACATTTTCTTATGTAGGAAGTAAAAAAAATTCGGTTTTGAAGTTGTTCGCCATTGTAAAATATTTAAAATATAAAATACTGTGAAACGATATGCATTTTTCAACAATGAAACCTTTGTTATAAATACGAGGTAAAGTGGATGTTATAATATAAAATTATAAATATCTTCGAATAGAATTCTGGTGCACAGCTGGAAATTTTTTGTCTTATAAATAAGCACATTTTCTTATGTAGGAAGTAAAAAAAAATTCGATTTTGAAGTTGTTCGCCATTGTAAATTATTTGAAATATAAAATGCAGTGAAACGATCTACTCTCTTTCAACAATGAAATCTTTGTTATAAATACGAGGTAAAGTGGATGTTATAATATAAAATTATAAATATCTTCGAATAGAATTCTGGTGCACGGCTGGAAATTCGTTTACTTATAAATCAGTATATTTTCTATTGTATGAAGTAAAAAAAATTCGATTTTGAAGTTGTTCGCCATTGTAAATTATTTAAAATATAAAATGCAGTGAAACGATCTACTCTCTTTCAACAATGAAATCTTTGTTATAAATACGAGGTAAAGTGGATGTGATATTATAAAAGTAGCAATATTTTCGAATAGAATTCTGGTGCACGGCTGGAAATTGGTTTTCTTATAAATTAGCACATTTTCTTATGTAGGAAGTAAAAAAAATTCTGTTTTGAAGTTGTTCGCCATTGTAAAATATTTAAAATATAAAATACTGTGCAACGATATGCATTTTTCAACAATGAAACCTTTGATATAAATACGAGGTAATGTGAATGAGATATTATAAAATTATCAATATCTTCGAATAGAATTCTGGTGCACGGCTGGAAATTCGTTTACTTATAAATCAGCAACTTTTCTATTGTATGAAATAAAAAAAAATTCGATTTTGAAGTTGTTCGTCTTTGATAAATATTTAAAATATAAAAAAAAGTGAAAAGATCTACTCTGTTCCAACAACGAAACCTTTGTTATAAATACGATGTAAAGAAGATCTGATATTATAAAATTATCAATATCTTCGAATAGAATTCTGGTGCACGGCTGGAAATTGGTTTTCTTATAAATCAGCACATTTTCTTATGTAGGAAGTAAAAAAAATTCGATTTTGAAGTTGTTCGCCATTGTAAAATATTTAAAATATAAAATACTGTGAAACGATATGCATTTTTCAACAATGAAACCTTTGTTATAAATACGAGGTAAAGTGGATGTTATAATATAAAATTATAAATATCTTCGAATAGAATTCTGGTGCACGGCTGGAAATTCGTTTACTTATAAATCAGCACATTTTCTTATACAGGAAGAAAAAAAAAATCGATTTTGTAGTTGTTCGTCATTGTAAATTATTTAAAATATAAAATGCAGTGAAACGATCTACTCTCTTTCAACAATGAAATCTTTGTTATAAATACGAGGTATAGTGGATGTGATATTATAAAAGTAGCAATATTTTCGAATAGAATTCTGGTGCACGGCTGGAAATTCGTTTACTTATAAATTAGCATATTTTCTATTGTATGAAGTAAAAAAAATTCGATTTTGAAGTTGTTCGCCTTTGAAAAATATTTAAAATATAAAAAAAAGTGAAAAGATCAACTCTGTTCCAACAATGAAACCTTTATTATAAATACGATGTAAAGAAGATATGATATTATAAAAGTAGCAATATTTTCGAATAGAATTCTGGTGCACGGCTGGAAATTGGTTTTCTTATAAATCAGCACATTTTCTTATGTAGGAAATAAAAAAAATTCGATTTTGAAGTTGTTCGCCATTGTAAATTATTTAAAATATAAAATGCAGTGAAACGATCTACTCTCTTTCAACGATGAAATCTTTGTTATAAATACGAGGTATAGTGGATGTGATATTATAAAAGTAGCAATATTCTCGAATAGAATTCTGGTGCACGGCTGGAAATTCGTTTACTTATAAATCAGCACATTTTCTTATGCAGGAAGTAAAAAAAATTCGATTTTGAAGTTGTTCGCCATTGTAAATTATTTAAAGTATAAAATGCAGTGAAACGATCTACTCTCTTTCAACAATGAAATCTTTGTTATAAATACGAGGTATAGTGGATGAGATATTATAAAATTATCAATATCTTCGAATAGAATTCTGGTGCACGGCTGGAAATTCGTTTACTTATAAATCAGTATATTTTCTATTGTATGAAGTAAAAAAAATTCGATTTTGAAGTTGTTCGCCATTGTAAATTATTTAAAATATAAAATGCAGTGAAACGATCTACTCTCTTTCAACAATGAAATCTTTGTTATAAATACGAGGTAAAGTGGATGTGATATTATAAAAGTAGCAATATTTTCGAATAGAATTCTGGTGCACGGCTGGAAATTGGTTTTCTTATAAATTAGCACATTTTCTTATGTAGGAAGTAAAAAAAATTCTGTTTTGAAGTTGTTCGCCATTGTAAAATATTTAAAATATAAAATACTGTGCAACGATATGCATTTTTCAACAATGAAACCTTTGATATAAATACGAGGTAATGTGAATGAGATATTATAAAATTATCAATATCTTCGAATAGAATTCTGGTGCACGGCTGGAAATTCGTTTACTTATAAATCAGCAACTTTTCTATTGTATGAAATAAAAAAAAAATCGATTTTGAAGTTGTTCGTCTTTGAAAAATATTTAAAATATAAAATAAGTGAAAAGATCTACTCTGTTCCAACAACGAAACCTTTGTTATAAATACGATGTAAAGAAGATCTGATATTATAAAATTTGCAATATCTTCAAATAGAATTCTGGTGCACGGCTGGAAATTGGTTTTCTTATAAATCAGCACATTTTCTTATGTAGGAAGTAAAAAAAATTCGATTTTGAAGTTGTTCGCCATTGTAAATTATTTAAAATATAAAATACTGTGCAACGATATGCATTTTTCAACAATGAAACCTTTGATATAAATACGAGGTAATGTGGATGAGATATTATAAAATTATCAATATCTTCGAATAGAATTCTGGTGCACGGCTGGAAATTCGTTTACTTATAAATCAGCACATTTTCTTATGTAGGAAAAAAAAAATTCGGTTTTGAAGTTGTTCGCCATTGTAAAATATTTAAAATATAAAATACTGTGAAACGATATGCATTTTTCAACAATGAAACCTTTGTTGTAAATACGAGGTAAAGTGGATGTTATAATATAAAATTATAAATATCTTCGAATAGAATTCTGGTGCACGGCTGGAAATTCGTTTACTTATAAATCAGCACATTTTCTTATGCAGGAAGTAAAAAAAATTCGATTTTGTAGTTGTTCGCCATTGTAAATTATTTAAAATATAAAATGCAGTGAAACAATCTACTCTCTTTCAACAATGAAATCTTTGTTATAAATACGAGGTATAGTGGATGTGATATTATAAAAGTAGCAATATTTTTGAATAGAATTCTGGTGCACGGCTGGAAATTCGTTTACTTATAAATCAGCACATTTTCTTATGTAGGAAGTAAAAAAAATTCGGTTTTGAAGTTGTTCGCCATTGTAAAATATTTAAAATATAAAATACTGTGAAACGATATGCATTTTTCAACAATGAAACCTTTGTTATAAATACGAGGTAAAGTGGATGTTATAATATAAAATTATAAATATCTTCGAATAGAATTCTGGTGCACAGCTGGAAATTTTTTGTCTTATAAATAAGCACATTTTCTTATGTAGGAAGTAAAAAAAAATTCGATTTTGAAGTTGTTCGCCATTGTAAATTATTTGAAATATAAAATGCAGTGAAACGATCTACTCTCTTTCAACAATGAAATCTTTGTTATAAATACGAGGTAAAGTGGATGTTATAATATAAAATTATAAATATCTTCGAATAGAATTCTGGTGCACGGCTGGAAATTCGTTTACGTATAAATCAGCACATTTTCTTATGCAGGAAGTAAAAAAAATTCGATTTTGTAGTTGTTCGCCATTGTAAATTATTTAAAATATAAAATGCAGTGAAACGATCTACTCTCTTTCAACAATGAAATCTTTTTTATAAATACGAAGTATAGTGGATGTGATATTATAAAATTATCAATATCTTCGAATAGAATTCTGGTGCACGGCTGGAAATTCGTTTACTTATAAATCAGCATATTTTCTATTGTATGAAGTAAAAAAAATTCGATTTTGAAGTTGTTCGCCTTTGAAAAATATTTAAAATATAAAAAAAAAGTGAAAAGATCAACTCTGTTCCAACAATGAAACCTTTGTTATAAATACGATGTAAAGAAGATGTGATATTATAAAAGTTGCAATATCTTCAAATAGAATTCTGGTGCACGGCTGGAAATTGGTTTTCTTATAAATCAGCACATTTTCTTATGTAGGAAGTAAAAAAAATTCGATTTTGAAGTTGTTCGCCATTGTAAATTATTTAAAATATAAAATGCAGTGAAACGATCTACTCTCTTTCAACAATGAAATCTTTGTTATAAATACGAGGTATAGTGGATGTGATATTGTAAAAGTAGCAATATTTTCGAATAGAATTCTGGTGCACAGCTGGAAATTCGTTTACTTATAAATCAGCACATTTTCTTATGCAGGAAGTAAAAAAAATAGATTTTGAAGTTGTTCGCCATTGTAAATTATTTAAAGTATAAAATGCAGTGAAACGATCTACTCTCTTTCAACAATGAAATCTTTGTTATAAATACGAGGAATAGTGGATGAGATATTATAAAATTATCAGTATCTTCGAATAGAATTCTGGTGCACGGCTGGAAATTCGTTTACTTATAAATCAGTACATTTTCTATTGTATGAAGTAAAAAAACTTCGATTTTGAAGTTGTTCGCCATTGTAAATTATTTAAAATATAAAATGCAGTGAAACGATCTACTCTCTTTCAACAATGAAATCTTTGTTATAAATACGAGGTAAAGTGGATGTGATATTATAAAAGTAGCAATATTTTCGAATAGAATTCTGGTGCACGGCTGGAAATTGGTTTTCTTATAAATTAGCACATTTTCTTATGTAGGAAGTAAAAAAAATTCTGTTTTGAAGTTGTTCGCCATTGTAAAATATTTAAAATATAAAATACTGTGCAACGATATGCATTTTTCAACAATGAAACCTTTGATATAAATACGAGGTAATGTGAATGAGATATTATAAAATTATCAATATCTTCGAATAGAATTCTGGTGCACGGCTGGAAATTCGTTTACTTATAAATCAGCAACTTTTCTATTGTATGAAATAAAAAAAAATTCGATTTTGAAGTTGTTCGTCTTTGATAAATATTTAAAATATAAAAAAAAGTGAAAAGATCTACTCTGTTCCAACAACGAAACCTTTGTTATAAATACGATGTAAAGAAGATCTGATATTATAAAATTTGCAATATCTTCAAATAGAATTCTGGTGCACGGCTGGAAATTGGTTTTCTTATAAATCAGCACATTTTCTTATGTAGGAAGTAAAAAAAATTCGATTTTGAAGTTGTTCGCCATTGTAAATTATTTAAAATATAAAATACTGTGCAACGATATGCATTTTTCAACAATGAAACCTTTGATATAAATACGAGGTAATGTGGATGAGATATTATAAAATTATCAATATCTTCGAATAGAATTCTGGTGCACGGCTGGAAATTCGTTTACTTATAAATCAGCACATTTTCTTATGTAGGAAGTAAAAGAAATTCGGTTTTGAAGTTGTTCGCCATTGTAAAATATTTAAAATATAAAATACTGTGAAACGATATGCATTTTTCAACAATGAAACCTTTGTTATAAATACGAGGTAAAGTGGATGTTATAATATAAAATTATAAATATCTTCGAATAGAATTCTGGTGCACGGCTGGAAATTCGTTTACTTATAAATCAGCACATTTTCTTATGCAGGAAGTAAAAAAAATCGATTTTGTAGTTGTTCGCCATTGTAAATTATTTAAAATATAAAATGCAGTGAAACGATCTACTCTCTTTCAACAATGAAATCTTTGTTATAAATACGAGGTATAGTGGGTGTGATATTATAAAAGTAGCAATATTTTCGAATAGAATTCTGGTGCACGGCTGGAAATTCATTTACTTATAAATCAGTATATTTTCTATTGTATGAAGTAAAAAAAATTCGATTTTGAAGTTGTTCGCCATTGTAAATTATTTAAAATATAAAATGCAGTGAAACGATCTACTCTCTTTCAACAATGAAATCTTTGTTATAAATACGAGGTAAAGTGGATGTGATATTATAAAAGTAGCAATATTTTCGAATAGAATTCTGGTGCACGGCTGGAAATTGGTTTTCTTATAAATTAGCACATTTTCTTATGTAGGAAGTAAAAAAAATTCTGTTTTGAAGTTGTTCGCCATTGTAAAATATTTAAAATATAAAATACTGTGCAACGATATGCATTTTTCAACAATGAAACCTTTGATATAAATACGAGGTAATGTGAATGAGATATTATAAAATTATCAATATCTTCGAATAGAATTCTGGTGCACGGCTGGAAATTCGTTTACTTATAAATCAGCAACTTTTCTATTGTATGAAATAAAAAAAAATTCGATTTTGAAGTTGTTCGTCTTTGATAAATATTTAAAATATAAAAAAAAGTGTAAAGATCTACTCTGTTCCAACAATGAAACCTTTGTTATAAATACGATGTAAAGAAGATCTGATATTATAAAATTTGCAATATCTTCAAATAGAATTCTGGTGCACAGCTGGAAATTTTTTGTCTTATAAATCAGCACATTTTCTTATGTAGGAAGTAAAAAAAATTCGATTTTGAAGTTGTTCGCCATTGTAAATTATTTGAAATATAAAATGCAGTGAAACGATCTACTCTCTTTCAACAATGAAATCTTTGTTATAAATACGAGGTAAAGTGGATGTTATAATATAAAATTATAAATATCTTCGAATAGAATTCTGGTGCACGGCTGGAAATTCGTTTACTTATAAATCAGTACATTTTCTTATGCAGGAAGTAAAAAAAATTCGATTTTGTAGTTGTTCGCCATTGTAAATTATTTAAAATATAAAATGCAGTGAAACGATCTACTCTCTTTCAACAATGAAATCTTTTTTATAAATACGAGGTATAGTGGATGTGATATTATAAAAGTAGCAATATTTTCGAATAGAATTCTGGTGCACGGCTGGAAATTCGTTTACTTATAAATCAGCACATTTTCTTATGCAGGAAGTAAAAAAAATTCGATTTTGAAGTTGTTCGCCATTGTAAATTATTTAAAATATAAAATGCAGTGAAACGATCTACTCTCTTTCAACAATGAAATCTTTGTTATAAATACGAGGTATAGTGGATGTGATATTATAAAATTATCAATATCTTCGAATAGAATTCTGGTGCACGGCTGGAAATTCGTTTACTTATAAATCAGCATATTTTCTATTGTATGAAGTAAAAAAAATTCGATTTTGAAGTTGTTCGCCTTTGAAAAATATTTAAAATATAAAAAAAAAGTGAAAAGATCAACTCTGTTCCAACAATGAAACCTTTGTTATAAATACGAGGTATAGTGGATGTGATATTATAAAAGTAGCAATATTTTCGAATAGAATTCTGGTGCACGGCTGGAAATTCGTTTACTTATAAATCAGTATATTTTCTATTGTATGAAGTAAAAAAAATTCGATTTTGAAGTTGTTCGCCATTGTAAATTATTTAAAATATAAAATGCAGTGAAACGATCTACTCTCTTTCAACAATGAAATCTTTGTTATAAATACGAGGTAAAGTGGATGTGATATTATAAAAGTAGCAATATTTTCGAATAGAATTCTGGTGCACGGCTGGAAATTGGTTTTCTTATAAATTAGCACATTTTCTTATGTAGGAAGTAAAAAAAATTCTGTTTTGAAGTTGTTCGCCATTGTAAAATATTTAAAATATAAAATACTGTGCAACGATATGCATTTTTCAACAATGAAACCTTTGATATAAATACGAGGTAATGTGAATGAGATATTATAAAATTATCAATATCTTCGAATAGAATTCTGGTGCACGGCTGGAAATTCGTTTACTTATAAATCAGCAACTTTTCTATTGTATGAAATAAAAAAAAATTCGATTTTGAAGTTGTTCGTCTTTGATAAATATTTAAAATATAAAAAAAAGTGAAAAGATCTACTCTGTTCCAACAACGAAACCTTTGTTATAAATACGATGTAAAGAAGATCTGATATTATAAAATTATCAATATCTTCGAATAGAATTCTGGTGCACGGCTGGAAATTGGTTTTCTTATAAATCAGCACATTTTCTTATGTAGGAAGTAAAAAAAATTCGATTTTGAAGTTGTTCGCCATTGTAAAATATTTAAAATATAAAATACTGTGAAACGATATGCATTTTTCAACAATGAAACCTTTGTTATAAATACGAGGTAAAGTGGATGTTATAATATAAAATTATAAATATCTTCGAATAGAATTCTGGTGCACGGCTGGAAATTCGTTTACTTATAAATCAGCACATTTTCTTATACAGGAAGAAAAAAAAAATCGATTTTGTAGTTGTTCGTCATTGTAAATTATTTAAAATATAAAATGCAGTGAAACGATCTACTCTCTTTCAACAATGAAATCTTTGTTATAAATACGAGGTATAGTGGATGTGATATTATAAAAGTAGCAATATTTTCGAATAGAATTCTGGTGCACGGCTGGAAATTCGTTTACTTATAAATTAGCATATTTTCTATTGTATGAAGTAAAAAAAATTCGATTTTGAAGTTGTTCGCCTTTGAAAAATATTTAAAATATAAAAAAAAGTGAAAAGATCAACTCTGTTCCAACAATGAAACCTTTATTATAAATACGATGTAAAGAAGATATGATATTATAAAAGTAGCAATATTTTCGAATAGAATTCTGGTGCACGGCTGGAAATTGGTTTTCTTATAAATCAGCACATTTTCTTATGTAGGAAATAAAAAAAATTCGATTTTGAAGTTGTTCGCCATTGTAAATTATTTAAAATATAAAATGCAGTGAAACGATCTACTCTCTTTCAACGATGAAATCTTTGTTATAAATACGAGGTATAGTGGATGTGATATTATAAAAGTAGCAATATTCTCGAATAGAATTCTGGTGCACGGCTGGAAATTCGTTTACTTATAAATCAGCACATTTTCTTATGCAGGAAGTAAAAAAAATTCGATTTTGAAGTTGTTCGCCATTGTAAATTATTTAAAGTATAAAATGCAGTGAAACGATCTACTCTCTTTCAACAATGAAATCTTTGTTATAAATACGAGGTATAGTGGATGAGATATTATAAAATTATCAATATCTTCGAATAGAATTCTGGTGCACGGCTGGAAATTCGTTTACTTATAAATCAGTATATTTTCTATTGTATGAAGTAAAAAAAATTCGATTTTGAAGTTGTTCGCCATTGTAAATTATTTAAAATATAAAATGCAGTGAAACGATCTACTCTCTTTCAACAATGAAATCTTTGTTATAAATACGAGGTAAAGTGGATGTGATATTATAAAAGTAGCAATATTTTCGAATAGAATTCTGGTGCACGGCTGGAAATTGGTTTTCTTATAAATTAGCACATTTTCTTATGTAGGAAGTAAAAAAAATTCTGTTTTGAAGTTGTTCGCCATTGTAAAATATTTAAAATATAAAATACTGTGCAACGATATGCATTTTTCAACAATGAAACCTTTGATATAAATACGAGGTAATGTGAATGAGATATTATAAAATTATCAATATCTTCGAATAGAATTCTGGTGCACGGCTGGAAATTCGTTTACTTATAAATCAGCAACTTTTCTATTGTATGAAATAAAAAAAAAATCGATTTTGAAGTTGTTCGTCTTTGAAAAATATTTAAAATATAAAATAAGTGAAAAGATCTACTCTGTTCCAACAACGAAACCTTTGTTATAAATACGATGTAAAGAAGATCTGATATTATAAAATTTGCAATATCTTCAAATAGAATTCTGGTGCACGGCTGGAAATTGGTTTTCTTATAAATCAGCACATTTTCTTATGTAGGAAGTAAAAAAAATTCGATTTTGAAGTTGTTCGCCATTGTAAATTATTTAAAATATAAAATACTGTGCAACGATATGCATTTTTCAACAATGAAACCTTTGATATAAATACGAGGTAATGTGGATGAGATATTATAAAATTATCAATATCTTCGAATAGAATTCTGGTGCACGGCTGGAAATTCGTTTACTTATAAATCAGCACATTTTCTTATGTAGGAAAAAAAAAATTCGGTTTTGAAGTTGTTCGCCATTGTAAAATATTTAAAATATAAAATACTGTGAAACGATATGCATTTTTCAACAATGAAACCTTTGTTGTAAATACGAGGTAAAGTGGATGTTATAATATAAAATTATAAATATCTTCGAATAGAATTCTGGTGCACGGCTGGAAATTCGTTTACTTATAAATCAGCACATTTTCTTATGCAGGAAGTAAAAAAAATTCGATTTTGTAGTTGTTCGCCATTGTAAATTATTTAAAATATAAAATGCAGTGAAACAATCTACTCTCTTTCAACAATGAAATCTTTGTTATAAATACGAGG
This sequence comes from Maratus michaelseni, assembly GCA_963931845.1. Classification (NCBI taxonomy): domain Eukaryota; kingdom Metazoa; phylum Arthropoda; class Arachnida; order Araneae; family Salticidae; genus Maratus; species Maratus michaelseni. The sequence continues at coordinate 42,509 of CAWVPG010000079.1, read as the reverse complement.
TATAGTGGATGTGATATTATAAAAGTAGCAATATTTTTGAATAGAATTCTGGTGCACGGCTGGAAATTCGTTTACTTATAAATCAGCACATTTTCTTATGTAGGAAGTAAAAAAAATTCGGTTTTGAAGTTTTTCGCCATTGTAAAATATTTAAAATATAAAATACTGTGAAACGATATGCATTTTTCAACAATGAAACCTTTGTTATAAATACGAGGTAAAGTGGATGTTATAATATAAAATTATAAATATCTTCGAATAGAATTCTGGTGCACAGCTGGAAATTTTTTGTCTTATAAATAAGCACATTTTCTTATGTAGGAAATAAAAAAAAATTCGATTTTGAAGTTGTTCGCCATTGTAAATTATTTGAAATATAAAATGCAGTGAAACGATCTACTCTCTTTCAACAATGAAATCTTTGTTATAAATACGAGGTAAAGTGGATGTTATAATATAAAATTATAAATATCTTCGAATAGAATTCTGGTGCACGGCTGGAAATTCGTTTACGTATAAATCAGCACATTTTCTTATGCAGGAAGTAAAAAAAATTCGATTTTGTAGTTGTTCGCCATTGTAAATTATTTAAAATATAAAATGCAGTGAAACGATCTACTCTCTTTCAACAATGAAATCTTTTTTATAAATACGAGGTATAGTGGATGTGATATTATAAAATTATCAATATCTTCGAATAGAATTCTGGTGCACGGCTGGAAATTCGTTTACTTATAAATCAGCATATTTTCTATTGTATGAAGTAAAAAAAATTCGATTTTGAAGTTGTTCGCCTTTGAAAAATATTTAAAATATAAAAAAAAAGTGAAAAGATCAACTCTGTTCCAACAATGAAACCTTTGTTATAAATACGATGTAAAGAAGATGTGATATTATAAAAGTTGCAATATCTTCAAATAGAATTCTGGTGCACGGCTGGAAATTGGTTTTCTTATAAATCAGCACATTTTCTTATGTAGGAAGTAAAAAAAAATCGATTTTGAAGTTGTTCGCCATTGTAAATTATTTAAAATATAAAATGCAGTGAAACGATCTACTCTCTTTCAACAATGAAATCTTTGTTATAAATACGAGGTATAGTGGATGTGATATTATAAAAGTAGCAATATTTTCGAATAGAATTCTGGTGCACGGCTGGAAATTGGTTTTCTTATAAATCAGCACATTTTCTTATGTAGGAAGAAAAAAAATTCGGTTTTGAAGTTGTTCGCCATTGTAAAATATTTAAAATATAAAATACTGTGAAACGATATGCATTTTTCAACAATGAAACCTTTGTTATAAATACGAGGTAATGTGGATGAGATATTATAAAATTATCAATATCTTCGAATAGAATTCTGGTGCACGGCTGGAAATTCGTTTACTTATAAATCAGCACATTTTCTTATGTAGGAAGAAAAAAAATTCGGTTTTGAAGTTGTTCGCCATTGTAAAATATTTAAAATATAAAATACTGTGAAACGATATGCATTTTTCAACAATGAAACCTTTGTTATAAATACGAGGTATAGTGGATGTGATATTATAAAATTATCAATATCTTCGAATAGAATTCTGGTGCACGGCTGGAAATTCGTTTACTTATAAATCAGCATATTTTCTATTGTATGAAGTAAAAAAAATTCGATTTTGAAGTTGTTCGCCTTTGAAAAATATTTAAAATATAAAAAAAAAGTGAAAAGATCAACTCTGTTCCAACAATGAAACCTTTGTTATAAATACGATGTAAAGAAGATTTGATATTATAAAAGTTGCAATATCTTCAAATAGAATTCTGGTGCACGGCTGGAAATTGGTTTTCTTATAAATCAGCACATTTTCTTATGTAGGAAGTAAAAAAAAATCGATTTTGAAGTTGTTCGCCATTGTAAATTATTTAAAATATAAAATGCAGTGAAACGATCTACTCTCTTTCAACAATGAAATCTTTGTTATAAATACGAGGTATAGTGGATGTGATATTATAAAAGTAGCAATATTTTCGAATAGAATTCTGGTGCACAGCTGGAAATTCGTTTAATTATAAATCAGCACATTTTCTTATGCAGGAAGTAAAAAAAATTAGATTTTGAAGTTGTTCGCCATTGTAAATTATTTAAAGTATAAAATGCAGTGAAACGATCTACTCTCTTTCAACAATGAAATCTTTGTTATAAATACGAGGTATAGTGGATGAGATATTATAAAATTATCAATATCTTCGAATAGAATTCTGGTGCACAGCTGGAAATTCGTTTACTTATAAATCAGTATATTTTCTATTGTATGAAGTAAAAAAAATTCGATTTTGAAGTTGTTCGCCATTGTAAATTATTTAAAATATAAAATGCAGTGAAACGATCTACTCTCTTTCAACAATGAAATCTTTGTTATAAATACGAGGTAAAGTGGATGTGATATTATAAAAGTAGCAATATTTTCGAATAGAATTCTGGTGCACGGCTGGAAATTGGTTTTCTTATAAATTAGCACATTTTCTTATGTAGGAAGTAAAAAAAATTCTGTTTTGAAGTTGTTCGCCATTGTAAAATATTTAAAATATAAAATACTGGGAAACGATATGCATTTTTCAACAATGAAAACTTTGTTATAAATACGAGGTAAAGTGGATGTGATATTATAAATGTAGCAATATTTTCGAATAGAATTCTGGTGCACGGCTGGAAATTGGTTTTCTTATAAATGAGCACATTTTCTTATGTAGGAAGTAAAAAAAATTCGATTTTGAAGTTGTTCGCCTTTGAAAAATATTTAAAACATAAAAAAAAGTGAAAAGATGTACTCTGATCCAACAATGAAACCTTTGTTATAAATACGATGTAAAGAAGATCTGATATTATAAAATTTGCAATGTCTTCAAATAGAATTCTGGTACATGGCTGGAAATTTGTTTTCTTATAAATCAGCACATTTTCTTATGTAGGAAGTAAAAAAAATCGGCTTTGAAGTTGTTCGCCATTGTAAAATATTTAAAATATAAAATACTGTGAAACGATATGCATTTTTCAACAATGAAACCTTTCTTATATATACGAGGTAAAGTGGATGTTATAATATAAAATTATAAATATCTTCTAATAGAATTCTGGTGCACGGCTGGAAATTCGTTTACTTATAAATCAGCACATTTTCTTATGTAGGAAGTAAAAAAAATTCGATTTTGAAGTTGTTCGCCATTGTAAATTATTTAAAATATAAAATGCAGTGAAACAATCTACTCTCTTTCAACAATGAAACCTTTGTTATAAAAACGATGTAAAGAAGATCTGATATTATAAAATTTGCAATATCTTCAAATAGAATTCTGGTGCACGGCTGGAAATTGGTTTTCTTATAAATCAGCATATTTTCTTATGTTGGAAATAAAAAAAATTCGGTTTTGAAGTTGTCCGCCATTGTAAAATATTTAAAATATAAAATACTGGGAAACGATATGCATTTTTCAACAATGAAACCTTTGATATAAATACGAGGTAATGTGAATGAGATATTATAAAATTATCAATACCTTCGAATAGAATTCTGGTGCACGGCTGGAAATTCGTTTACTTATAAATCAGCACATTTTCTTATGTAGGAAGAAAAAAAATTCGGTTTTGAAGTTGTTCGCCATTGTAAAATATTTAAAATATAAAATACTGTGAAACGATATGCATTTTTCAACAATGAAACCTTTGTTATAAATACGAGGTATAGTGGATGTGATATTATAAAATTATCAATATCTTCGAATAGAATTCTGGTGCACGGCTGGAAATTCGTTTACTTATAAATCAGCATATTTTCTATTGTATGAAGTAAAAAAAATTCGATTTTGAAGTTGTTCGCCTTTGAAAAATATTTAAAAAATAAAAAAAAAGTGAAAAGATCAACTCTGTTCCAACAATGAAACCTTTGTTATAAATACGATGTAAAGAAGATGTGATATTATAAAAGTTGCAATATCTTCAAATAGAATTCTGGTGCACGGCTGGAAATTGGTTTTCTTATAAATCAGCACATTTTCTTATGTAGGAAGTAAAAAAAAATCGATTTTGAAGTTGTTCGCCATTGTAAATTATTTAAAATATAAAATGCAGTGAAACGATCTACTCTCTTTCAACAATGAAATCTTTGTTATAAATACGAGGTATAGTGGATGTGATATTATAAAAGTAGCAATATTTTCGAATAGAATTCTGGTGCACAGCTGGAAATTCGTTTACTTATAAATCAGCACATTTTCTTATGCAGGAAGTAAAAAAAATTAGATTTTGAAGTTGTTCGCCATTGTAAATTATTTAAAGTATAAAATGCAGTGAAACGATCTACTCTCTTTCAACAATGAAATCTTTGTTATAAATACGAGGTATAGTGGATGAGATATTATAAAATTATCAATATCTTCGAATAGAATTCTGGTGCACAGCTGGAAATTCGTTTACTTATAAATCAGTATATTTTCTATTGTATGAAGTAAAAAAAATTCGATTTTGAAGTTGTTCGCCATTGTAAATTATTTAAAATATAAAATGCAGTGAAACGATCTACTCTCTTTCAACAATGAAATCTTTGTTATAAATACGAGTTAAAGTGGATGTGATATTATAAAAGTAGCAATATTTTCGAATAGAATTCTGGTGCACGGCTGGAAATTGGTTTTCTTATAAATTAGCACATTTTCTTATGTAGGAAGTAAAAAAAATTCTGTTTTGAAGTTGTTCGCCATTGTAAAATATTTAAAATATAAAATACTGGGAAACGATATGCATTTTTCAACAATGAAAACTTTGTTATAAATACGAGGTAAAGTGGATGTGATATTATAAATGTAGCAATATTTTCGAATAGAATTCTGGTGCACGGCTGGAAATTGGTTTTCTTATAAATGAGCACATTTTCTTATGTAGGAAGTAAAAAAAATTCGATTTTGAAGTTGTTCGCCTTTGAAAAATATTTAAAACATAAAAAAAGTGAAAAGATGTACTCTGATCCAACAATGAAACCTTTGTTATAAATACGATGTAAAGAAGATCTAATATTATAAAATTTGCAATGTCTTCAAATAGAATTCTGGTACATGGCTGGAAATTTGTTTTCTTATAAATCAGCACATTTTCTTATGTAGGAAGTAAAAAAAATCGGCTTTGAAGTTGTTCGCCATTGTAAAATATTTAAAATATAAAATACTGTGAAACGATATGCATTTTTCAACAATGAAACCTTTCTTATATATACGAGGTAAAGTGGATGTTATAATATAAAATTATAAATATCTTCTAATAGAATTCTGGTGCACGGCTGGAAATTCGTTTACTTATAAATCAGCACATTTTCTTATGTAGGAAGTAAAAAAAAATCGATTTTGAAGTTGTTCGCCATTGTAAATTATTTAAAATATAAAATGCAGTGAAACAATCTACTCTCTTTCAACAATGAAACCTTTGTTATAAAAACGATGTAAAGAAGATCTGATATTATAAAATTTGCAATATCTTCAAATAGAATTCTGGTGCACGGCTGGAAATTGGTTTTCTTATAAATCAGCATATTTTCTTATGTTGGAAATAAAAAACATTCGGTTTTGAAGTTGTCCGCCATTGTAAAATATTTAAAATATAAAATACTGGGAAACGATATGCATTTTTCAACAATGAAACCTTTGATATAAATACGAGGTAATGTGAATGAGATATTATAAAATTATCAATACCTTCGAATAGAATTCTGGTGCACGGCTGGAAATTCGTTTACTTATAAATCAGCACATTTTCTTATGCAGGAAGTAAAAAAAATTCGATTTTGTAGTTGTTCGCCATTGTAAATTATTTAAAATATAAAATGCAGTGAAACGATCTACTCTCTTTCAACAATGAAATCTTTTTTATAAATACGAGGTATAGTGGATGTGATATTATAAAATTATCAATATCTTCGAATAGAATTCTGGTGCACGGCTGGAAATTCGTTTACTTATAAATCAGCATATTTTCTATTGTATGAAGTAAAAAAAATTCGATTTTGAAGTTGTTCGCCTTTGAAAAATATTTAAAATATAAAAAAAAAGTGAAAAGATCAACTCTGTTCCAACAATGAAACCTTTGTTATAAATACGATGTAAAGAAGATGTGATATTATAAAAGTTGCAATATCTTCAAATAGAATTCTGGTGCACGGCTGGAAATTGGTTTTCTTATAAATCAGCACATTTTCTTATGTAGGAAGTAAAAAAAAATCGATTTTGAAGTTGTTCGCCATTGTAAATTATTTAAAATATAAAATGCAGTGAAACGATCTACTCTCTTTCAACAATGAAATCTTTGTTATAAATACGAGGTATAGTGGATGTGATATTATAAAAGTAGCAATATTTTCGAATAGAATTCTGGTGCACAGCTGGAAATTCGTTTACTTATAAATCAGCACATTTTCTTATGCAGGAAGTAAAAAAAATTAGATTTTGAAGTTGTTCGCCATTGTAAATTATTTAAAGTATAAAATGCAGTGAAACGATCTACTCTCTTTCAACAATGAAATCTTTGTTATAAATACGAGGTATAGTGGATGAGATATTATAAAATTATCAATATCTTCGAATAGAATTCTGGTGCACGGCTGGAAATTCGTTTACTTATAAATCAGTATATTTTCTATTGTATGAAGTAAAAAAAATTCGATTTTGAAGTTGTTCGCCATTGTAAATTATTTAAAATATAAAATGCAGTGAAACGATCTACTCTCTTTCAACAATGAAATCTTTGTTATAAATACGAGGTAAAGTGGATGTGATATTATAAAAGTAGCAATATTTTCGAATAGAATTCTGGTGCACGGCTGGAAATTGGTTTTCTTATAAATTAGCACATTTTCTTATGTAGGAAGTAAAAAAAATTCTGTTTTGAAGTTGTTCGCCATTGTAAAATATTTAAAATATAAAATACTGTGAAACGATATGCATTTTTCAACAATGAAACCTTTCTTATAAATACGAGGTAAAGTGGATGTTATAATATAAAATTATAAATATCTTCTAATAGAATTCTGGTGCACGGCTGGAAATTCGTTTACTTATAAATCAGCACATTTTCTTATGTAGGAAGTAAAAAAAAATCGATTTTGAAGTTGTTCGCCATTGTAAATTATTTAAAATATAAAATGCAGTGAAACGATCTACTCTCTTTCAACAATGAAACCTTTGTTATAAAAACGATGTAAAGAAGATCTGATATTATAAAATTTGCAATATCTTCAAATAGAATTCTGGTGCACGGCTGGAAATTGGTTTTCTTATAAATCAGCATATTTTCTTATGTTGGAAATAAAAAAAATTCGGTTTTGAAGTTGTCCGCCATTGTAAAATATTTAAAATATAAAATACTGGGAAACGATATGCATTTTTCAACAATGAAAACTTTGTTATAAATACGAGGTAAAGTGGATGTGATATTATAAAAGTAGCAATATTTTCGAATAGAATTCTGGTGCACGGCTGGAAATTGGTTTTCTTATAAATTAGCACATTTTCTTATGTAGGAAGTAAAAAAAATTCTGTTTTGAAGTTGTTCGCCATTGTAAAATATTTAAAATATAAAATACTGTGCAACGATATGCATTTTTCAACAATGAAACCTTTGATATAAATACGAGGTAATGTGAATGAGATATTATAAAATTATCAATATCTTCGAATAGAATTCTGGTGCACGGCTGGAAATTCGTTTACTTATAAATCAGCAACTTTTCTATTGTATGAAATAAAAAAAAATTCGATTTTGAAGTTGTTCGTCTTTGATAAATATTTAAAATATAAAAAAAAGTGAAAAGATCTACTCTGTTCCAACAACGAAACCTTTGTTATAAATACGATGTAAAGAAGATCTGATATTATAAAATTTGCAATATCTTCAAATAGAATTCTGGTGCACGGCTGGAAATTGGTTTTCTTATAAATCAGCACATTTTCTTATGTAGGAAGTAAAAAAAATTCGATTTTGAAGTTGTTCGCCATTGTAAATTATTTAAAATATAAAATACTGTGCAACGATATGCATTTTTCAACAATGAAACCTTTGATATAAATACGAGGTAATGTGGATGAGATATTATAAAATTATCAATATCTTCGAATAGAATTCTGGTGCACGGCTGGAAATTCGTTTACTTATAAATCAGCACATTTTCTTATGTAGGAAGTAAAAGAAATTCGGTTTTGAAGTTGTTCGCCATTGTAAAATATTTAAAATATAAAATACTGTGAAACGATATGCATTTTTCAACAATGAAACCTTTGTTATAAATACGAGGTAAAGTGGATGTTATAATATAAAATTATAAATATCTTCGAATAGAATTCTGGTGCACGGCTGGAAATTCGTTTACTTATAAATCAGCACATTTTCTTATGCAGGAAGTAAAAAAAAAATCGATTTTGTAGTTGTTCGCCATTGTAAATTATTTAAAATATAAAATGCAGTGAAACGATCTACTCTCTTTCAACAATGAAATCTTTGTTATAAATACGAGGTATAGTGGATGTGATATTATAAAAGTAGCAATATTTTCGAATAGAATTCTGGTGCACGGCTGGAAATTGGTTTACTTATAAATCAGCACATTTTCTTATGCAGGAAGTAAAAAAAATTCGATTTTGAAGTTGTTCGCCATTGTAAATTATTTAAAATATAAAATGCAGTGAAACGATCTACTCTCTTTCAACAATGAAATCTTTGTTATAAATACGAGGTATAGTGGATGGGATATTATAAAAGTAGCAATATTTTCGAATAGAATTCTGGTGCACGGCTGGAAATTCGTTTACTTATAAATCAGCACATTTTCTTATGCAGGAAGTAAAAAAAATTCGATTTTGAAGTTGTTCGCCATTGTAAATTATTTAAAATATAAAATGCAGTGAAACGATCTACTCTCTTTCAACAATGAAATCTTTTTTATAAATACGAGGTATAGTGGATGTGATATTATAAAATTATCAATATCTTCGAATAGAATTCTGGTGCACGGCTGGAAATTCGTTTACTTATAAATCAGCATATTTTCTATTGTATGAAGTAAAAAAAATTCGATTTTGAAGTTGTTCGCCTTTGAAAAATATTTAAAATATAAAAAAAAAGTGAAAAGATCAACTCTGTTCCAACAATGAAACCTTTGTTATAAATACGATGTAAAGAAGATGTGATATTATAAAAGTTGCAATATCTTCAAATAGAATTCTGGTGCACGGCTGGAAATTGGTTTTCTTATAAATCAGCACATTTTCTTATGTAGGAAGTAAAAAAAAATCGATTTTGAAGTTGTTCGCCATTGTAAATTATTTAAAATATAAAATGCAGTGAAACGATCTACTCTCTTTCAACAATGAAATCTTTGTTATAAATACGAGGTATAGTGGATGTGATATTATAAAAGTAGCAATATTTTCGAATAGAATTCTGGTGCACAGCTGGAAATTCGTTTACTTATAAATCAGCACATTTTCTTATGCAGGAAGTAAAAAAAATTAGATTTTGAAGTTGTTCGCCATTGTAAATTATTTAAAGTATAAAATGCAGTGAAACGATCTACTCTCTTTCAACAATGAAATCTTTGTTATAAATACGAGGTATAGTGGATGAGATATTATAAAATTATCAATATCTTCGAATAGAATTCTGGTGCACGGCTGGAAATTCGTTTACTTATAAATCAGTATATTTTCTATTGTATGAAGTAAAAAAAATTCGATTTTGAAGTTGTTCGCCATTGTAAATTATTTAAAATATAAAATGCAGTGAAACGATCTACTCTCTTTCAACAATGAAATCTTTGTTATAAATACGAGGTAAAGTGGATGTGATATTATAAAAGTAGCAATATTTTCGAATAGAATTCTGGTGCACGGCTGGAAATTGGTTTTCTTATAAATTAGCACATTTTCTTATGTAGGAAGTAAAAAAAATTCTGTTTTGAAGTTGTTCGCCATTGTAAAATATTTAAAATATAAAATACTGTGAAACGATATGCATTTTTCAACAATGAAACCTTTCTTATAAATACGAGGTAAAGTGGATGTTATAATATAAAATTATAAATATCTTCTAATAGAATTCTGGTGCACGGCTGGAAATTCGTTTACTTATAAATCAGCACATTTTCTTATGTAGGAAGTAAAAAAAAATCGATTTTGAAGTTGTTCGCCATTGTAAATTATTTAAAATATAAAATGCAGTGAAACGATCTACTCTCTTTCAACAATGAAACCTTTGTTATAAAAACGATGTAAAGAAGATCTGATATTATAAAATTTGCAATATCTTCAAATAGAATTCTGGTGCACGGCTGGAAATTGGTTTTCTTATAAATCAGCATATTTTCTTATGTTGGAAATAAAAAAAATTCGGTTTTGAAGTTGTCCGCCATTGTAAAATATTTAAAATATAAAATACTGGGAAACGATATGCATTTTTCAACAATGAAAACTTTGTTATAAATACGAGGTAAAGTGGATGTGATATTATAAAAGTAGCAATATTTTCGAATAGAATTCTGGTGCACGGCTGGAAATTGGTTTTCTTATAAATTAGCACATTTTCTTATGTAGGAAGTAAAAAAAATTCTGTTTTGAAGTTGTTCGCCATTGTAAAATATTTAAAATATAAAATACTGTGCAACGATATGCATTTTTCAACAATGAAACCTTTGATATAAATACGAGGTAATGTGAATGAGATATTATAAAATTATCAATATCTTCGAATAGAATTCTGGTGCACGGCTGGAAATTCGTTTACTTATAAATCAGCAACTTTTCTATTGTATGAAATAAAAAAAAATTCGATTTTGAAGTTGTTCGTCTTTGATAAATATTTAAAATATAAAAAAAAGTGAAAAGATCTACTCTGTTCCAACAACGAAACCTTTGTTATAAATACGATGTAAAGAAGATCTGATATTATAAAATTTGCAATATCTTCAAATAGAATTCTGGTGCACGGCTGGAAATTGGTTTTCTTATAAATCAGCACATTTTCTTATGTAGGAAGTAAAAAAAATTCGATTTTGAAGTTGTTCGCCATTGTAAATTATTTAAAATATAAAATACTGTGCAACGATATGCATTTTTCAACAATGAAACCTTTGATATAAATACGAGGTAATGTGGATGAGATATTATAAAATTATCAATATCTTCGAATAGAATTCTGGTGCACGGCTGGAAATTCGTTTACTTATAAATCAGCACATTTTCTTATGTAGGAAGTAAAAGAAATTCGGTTTTGAAGTTGTTCGCCATTGTAAAATATTTAAAATATAAAATACTGTGAAACGATATGCATTTTTCAACAATGAAACCTTTGTTATAAATACGAGGTAAAGTGGATGTTATAATATAAAATTATAAATATCTTCGAATAGAATTCTGGTGCACGGCTGGAAATTCGTTTACTTATAAATCAGCACATTTTCTTATGCAGGAAGTAAAAAAAAAATCGATTTTGTAGTTGTTCGCCATTGTAAATTATTTAAAATATAAAATGCAGTGAAACGATCTACTCTCTTTCAACAATGAAATCTTTGTTATAAATACGAGGTATAGTGGATGTGATATTATAAAAGTAGCAATATTTTCGAATAGAATTCTGGTGCACGGCTGGAAATTGGTTTACTTATAAATCAGCACATTTTCTTATGCAGGAAGTAAAAAAAATTCGATTTTGAAGTTGTTCGCCATTGTAAATTATTTAAAATATAAAATGCAGTGAAACGATCTACTCTCTTTCAACAATGAAATCTTTGTTATAAATACGAGGTATAGTGGATGGGATATTATAAAAGTAGCAATATTTTCGAATAGAATTCTGGTGCACGGCTGGAAATTCGTTTACTTATAAATCAGCACATTTTCTTATGCAGGAAGTAAAAAAAATTCGATTTTGAAGTTGTTCGCCATTGTAAATTATTTAAAATATAAAATGCAGTGAAACGATCTACTCTCTTTCAACAATGAAATCTTTGTTATAAATACGAGGTATAGTGGATGTGATATTATAAAAGTAGCAATATTTTCGAATAGAATTCTGGTGCACGGCTGGAAATTCATTTACTTATAAATCAGCACATTTTCTATTGTATGAAGTAAAAAAAATTCGATGTTGAAGTTGTTCGCCTTTGAAAAATATTTAAAATATAAAAAAAAGTGTAAAGATCAACTCTGTTCCAACAATGAAACCTTTGTTATAAATACGATGTAAAGAAGATCTGATATTATAAAAGTTGCAATATCTTCAAATAGAATTCTGGTGCACGGCTGGAAATTGGTTTTCTTATAACCCAGCACATTTTCTTATGCAGGAAGTAAAAAAAAATCGATTTTGTAGTTGTTCGCCATTGTAAAATATTTAAAATATAAAATGCAGTGAAACGATCTACTCTCTTTCAACAATGAAATCTTTGTTATAAATACGAGGTATAGTGGATGTGATATTATAAAAGTAGCAATATTTTCGAATAGAATTCTGGTGCACGGCTGGAAATTGGTTTACTTATAAATCAGCACATTTTCTTATGCAGGAAGTAAAAAAAATTCGATTTTGAAGTTGTTCGCCATTGTAAATTATTTAAAATATAAAATGCAGTGAAATGATCTACTCTCTTTCAACAATGAAATCTTTGTTATAAATACGAGGTATAGTGGATGGGATATTATAAAAGTAGCAATATTTTCGAATAGAATTCTGGTGCACGGCTGGAAATTCGTTTACTTATAAATCAGCACATTTTCTTATGCAGGAAGTAAAAAAAATTCGATTTTGAAGTTGTTCGCCATTGTAAATTATTTAAAATATAAAATGCAGTGAAACGATCTACTCTCTTTCAACAATGAAATCTTTGTTATAAATACGAGGTATAGTGGATGTGATATTATAAAAGTAGCAATATTTTCGAATAGAATTCTGGTGCACGGCTGGAAATTCATTTACTTATAAATCAGCACATTTTCTATTGTATGAAGTAAAAAAAATTCGATTTTGAAGTTGTTCGCCTTTGAAAAATATTTAAAATATAAAAAAAAGTGTAAAGATCTACTCTGTTCCAACAATGAAACCTTTGTTATAAATACGATGTAAAGAAGATCTGATATTATAAAATTTGCAATATCTTCAAATAGAATTCTGGTGCACAGCTGGAAATTTTTTGTCTTATAAATCAGCACATTTTCTTATGTAGGAAGTAAAAAAAATTCGATTTTGAAGTTGTTCGCCATTGTAAATTATTTAAAATATAAAATGCAGTGAAACGATCTACTCTCTTTCAACAATGAAATCTTTGTTATAAATACGAGGTATAGTGGATGTGATATTATAAAATTATCAATATCTTCGAATAGAATTCTGGTGCACGGCTGGAAATTCGTTTACTTATAAATCAGCATATTTTCTATTGTATGAAGTAAAAAAAATTCGATTTTGAAGTTGTTCGCCATTGAAAAATATTTAAAATATAAAAAAAAAGTGAAAAGATCAACTCTGTTCCAACAATGAAACCTTTGTTATAAATACGATGTAAAGAAGATGTGATATTATAAAAGTTGCAATATCTTCAAATAGAATTCTGCTGCACGGCTGGAAATTGGTTTTCTTATAAACCAGCACATTTTCTTATGTAGGAAGTAAAAAAAATTCGATTTTGAAGTTGTTCGCCATTGTAAATTATTTAAAATATAAAATGCAGTGAAACGATCTACTCTCTTTCAACAATGAAATCTTTGTTATAAATACGAGGTATAGTGGATGTGATATTATAAAAGTAGCAATATTTTCGAATAGAATTCTGGTGCACGGCTGGAAATTCGTTTACTTATAAATCAGCACATTTTCTTATGCAGGAAGTAATAAAAATTCGATTTTGAAGTTGTTCGCCATTGTAAATTATTTAAAGTATAAAATGCAGTGAAACGATCTACTCTCTTTCAACAATGAAATCTTTGTTATAAATACGAGGTATAGTGGATGAGATATTATAAAATTATCAATATCTTCGAATAGAATTCTGGTGCACGGCTGGAAATTCGTTTACTTATAAATCAGTATATTTTCTATTGTATGAAGTAAAAAAAATTCGATTTTGAAGTTGTTCGCCATTGTAAATTATTTAAAATATAAAATGCAGTGAAACGATCTACTCTCTTTCAACAATGAAATCTTTGTTATAAATACGAGGTAAAGTGGATGTGATATTATAAAAGTAGCAATATTTTCGAATAGAATTCTGGTGCACGGCTGGAAATTGGTTTTCTTATAAATTAGCACATTTTCTTATGTAGGAAGTAAAAAAAATTCTGTTTTGAAGTTGTTCGCCATTGTAAAATATTTAAAATATAAAATACTGTGCAACGATATGCATTTTTCAACAATGAAACCTTTGATATAAATACGAGGTAATGTGAATGAGATATTATAAAATTATCAATATCTTCGAATAGAATTCTGGTGCACGGCTGGAAATTCGTTTACTTATAAATCAGCAACTTTTCTATTGTATGAAATAAAAAAAAATTCGATTTTGAAGTTGTTCGTCTTTGATAAATATTTAAAATATAAAAAAAAGTGAAAAGATCTACTCTGTTCCAACAACGAAACCTTTGTTATAAATACGATGTAAAGAAGATCTGATATTATAAAATTATCAATATCTTCGAATAGAATTCTGGTGCACGGCTGGAAATTGGTTTTCTTATAAATCAGCACATTTTCTTATGTAGGAAGTAAAAAAAATTCGATTTTGAAGTTGTTCGCCATTGTAAAATATTTAAAATATAAAATACTGTGAAACGATATGCATTTTTCAACAATGAAACCTTTGTTATAAATACGAGGTAAAGTGGATGTTATAATATAAAATTATAAATATCTTCGAATAGAATTCTGGTGCACGGCTGGAAATTCGTTTACTTATAAATCAGCACATTTTCTTATGCAGGAAGAAAAAAAAATCGATTTTGTAGTTGTTCGTCATTGTAAATTATTTAAAATATAAAATGCAGTGAAACGATCTACTCTCTTTCAACAATGAAATCTTTGTTATAAATACGAGGTATAGTGGATGTGATATTATAAAAGTAGCAATATTTTCGAATAGAATTCTGGTGTACGGCTGGAAATTCGTTTACTTATAAATCAGCATATTTTCTATTGTATGAAGTAAAAAAAATTCGATTTTGAAGTTGTTCGCCTTTGAAAAATATTTAAAATATAAAAAAAAGTGAAAAGATCAACTCTGTTCCAACAATGAAACCTTTATTATAAATACGATGTAAAGAAGATATGATATTATAAAAGTAGCAATATTTTCGAATAGAATTCTGGTGCACGGCTGGAAATTGGTTTTCTTATAAATCAGCACATTTTCTTATGTAGGAAGTAAAAAAAATTCGATTTTGAAGTTGTTCGCCATTGTAAATTATTTAAAATATAAAATGCAGTGAAACGATGTACTCTCTTTCAACAATGAAATCTTTGTTATAAATACGAGGTATAGTGGATGTGATATTATAAAAGTAGCAATATTCTCGAATAGAATTCTGGTGCACGGCTGGAAATTCGTTTACTTATAAATCAGCACATTTTCTTATGCAGGAAGTAAAAAAAATTCGATTTTGAAGTTGTTCGCCATTGTAAATTATTTAAAGTATAAAATGCAGTGAAACGATCTACTCTCTTTCAACAATGAAATCTTTGTTATAAATACGAGGTATAGTGGATGAGATATTATAAAATTATCAATATCTTCGAATAGAATTCTGGTGCACGGCTGGAAATTCGTTTACTTATAAATCAGCACATTTTCTTATGCAGGAAGTAAAAAAAAATCGATTTCGTAGTTGTTCGCCATTGTAAATTATTTAAAATATAAAATGCAGTGAAACGATCTACTCTCTTTCAACAATGAAATCTTTGTTATAAATACGAGGTATAGTGGATGTGATATTATAAAAGTAGCAATATTTTCGAATAGAATTCTGGTGCACGGCTGGAAATTCGTTTACTTATAAATCAGCACATTTTCTTATGCAGGAAGTAAAAAAAATTCGATTTTGAAGTTGTTCGCCATAGTAAATTATTTAAATTATAAAATGCAGTGAAACGATCTACTCTCTTTCAACAATGAAATCTTTGTTATAAATACGAGGTATAGTGGATGAGATATTATAAAATTATCAATATCTTCGAATAGAATTCTGGTGCACGGCTGGAAATTCGTTTACTTATAAATCAGCATATTTTCTATTGTATGAAGTAAAAAAAATTCGATTTTGAAGTTGTTCGCCTTTGAAAAATATTTAAAATATAAAAAAAAGTGAAAAGATCAACTCTGTTCCAACAATGAAACCTTTGTTATAAATACGATATAAAGAAGATATGATATTATAAAAGTTGCAATATCTTCAAATAGAATTCTGGTGCACGGCTGGAAATTGGTTTTCTTATAAATCAGCACCTTTTCTTATGTAGGAAGTAAAAAAAATTCGATTTTGAAGTTGTTCGCCATTGTAAATTATTTAAAATATAAAATGCAGTGAAACGATCTACTCTCTTTCAACAATGAAATCTTTGTTATAAATACGAGGTATAGTGGATGAGATATTATAAAATTATCAATATCTTCGAATAGAATTCTGGTGCACGGCTGGAAATTCATTTACTTATAAATCAGTATATTTTCTATTGTATGAAGTAAAAAAAATTCGATTTTGAAGTTGTTCGCCATTGTAAATTATTTAAAATATAAAATGCAGTGAAACGATCTACTCTCTTTCAACAATGAAATCTTTGTTATAAATACGAGGTAAAGTGGATGTGATATTATAAAAGTAGCAATATTTTCGAATAGAATTCTGGTGCACGGCTGGAAATTGGTTTTCTTATAAATTAGCACATTTTCTTATGTAGGAAGTAAAAAAAATTCGGTTTTGAAGTTGTTCGCCATTGTAAAATATTTAAAATATAAAATACTGTGCAACGATATGCATTTTTCAACAATGAAACCTTTGATATAAATACGAGGTAATGTGAATGAGATATTATAAAATTATCAATATCTTCGAATAGAATTCTGGTGCACGGCTGGAAATTCGTTTACTTATAAATCAGCAACTTTTCTATTGTATGAAATAAAAAAAAAATCGATTTTGAAGTTGTTCGTCTTTGAAAAATATTTAAAATATAAAAAAAAGTGAAAAGATCTACTCTGTTCCAACAACGAAACCTTTGTTATAAATACGATGTAAAGAAGATCTGATATTATAAAATTTGCAATATCTTCAAATAGAATTCTGGTGCACGGCTGGAAATTGGTTTTCTTATAAATCAGCACATTTTCTTATGTAGGAAGTAAAAAAAATTCGATTTTGAAGTTGTTCGCCATTGTAAATTATTTAAAATATAAAATACTGTGCAACGATATGCATTTTTCAACAATGAAACCTTTATATAAATACGAGGTAATGTGGATGAGATATTATAAAATTATCAATATCTTCGAATAGAATTCTGGTGCACGGCTGGAAATTCGTTTACTTATAAATCAGCACATTTTCTTATGTAGGAAGAAAAAAAATTCGGTTTTGAAGTTGTTCGCCATTGTAAAATATTTAAAATATAAAATACTGTGAAACGATATGCATTTTTCAACAATGAAACCTTTGTTATAAATACGAGGTAAAGTGGATGTTATAATATAAAATTATATATATCTTCGAATAGAATTCTGGTGCACGGCTGGAAATTCGTTTACTTATAAATCAGCACATTTTCTTATGCAGGAAGTAAAAAAAATTCGATTTTGTAGTTGTTCGCCATTGTAAATTATTTAAAATATAAAATGCAGTGAAACGATCTACTCTCTTTCAACAATGAAATCTTTGTTATAAGTACGAGGTATAGTGGATGTGATATTATAAAAGTAGCAATATTTTCGAATAGAATTCTGGTGCACGGCTGGAAATTCGTTTACTTATAAATCAGCACATTTTCTTATGCAGGAAGTAAAAAAAATTCTATTTTGAAGTTGTTCGCCATAGTAAATTATTTAAAATATAAAATGCAGTGAAACGATCTACTCTCTTTCAACAATGAATTCTTTGTTATAAATACGAGGTATAGTGGATGAGATATTATAAAATTATCAATATCTTCGAATAGAATTCTGGTGCACGGCTGGAAATTCGTTTACTTATAAATCAGCATATTTTCTATTGTATGAAGTAAAAAAAATTCGATTTTGAAGTTGTTCGCCTTTGAAAAATATTTAAAATATAAAAAAAAAAGTGAAAAGATCAACTCTGTTCCAACAATGAAACCTTTGTTATAAATACGATGTAAAGAAGATGTGATATTATAAAAGTTGCAATATCTTCAAATAGAATTCTGGTGCACGGCTGGAAATTGGTTTTCTTATAAACCAGCACATTTTCTTATGTAGGAAGTAAAAAAAATTCGATTTTGAAGTTGTTCGCCATTGTAAATTATTTAAAATATAAAATGCAGTGAAACGATCTACTCTCTTTCAACAATGAAATCTTTGTTATAAATACGAGGTATAGTGGATGTGATATTATAAAAGTAGCAATATTTTCGAATAGAATTCTGGTGCACGGCTGGAAATTCGTTTACTTATAAATCAGCACATTTTCTTATGCAGGAAGTAATAAAAATTCGATTTTGAAGTTGTTCGCCATTGTAAATTATTTAAAGTATAAAATGCAGTGAAACGATCTACTCTCTTTCAACAATGAAATCTTTGTTATAAATACGAGGTATAGTGGATGAGATATTATAAAATTATCAATATCTTCGAATAGAATTCTGGTGCACGGCTGGAAATTCGTTTACTTATAAATCAGTATATTTTCTATTGTATGAAGTAAAAAAAATTCGATTTTGAAGTTGTTCGCCATTGTAAATTATTTAAAATATAAAATGCAGTGAAACGATCTACTCTCTTTCAACAATGAAATCTTTGTTATAAATACGAGGTAAAGTGGATGTGATATTATAAAAGTAGCAATATTTTCGAATAGAATTCTGGTGCACGGCTGGAAATTGGTTTTCTTATAAATTAGCACATTTTCTTATGTAGGAAGTAAAAAAAATTCTGTTTTGAAGTTGTTCGCCATTGTAAAATATTTAAAATATAAAATACTGTGCAACGATATGCATTTTTCAACAATGAAACCTTTGATATAAATACGAGGTAATGTGAATGAGATATTATAAAATTATCAATATCTTCGAATAGAATTCTGGTGCACGGCTGGAAATTCGTTTACTTATAAATCAGCAACTTTTCTATTGTATGAAATAAAAAAAAATTCGATTTTGAAGTTGTTCGTCTTTGATAAATATTTAAAATATAAAAAAAAGTGAAAAGATCTACTCTGTTCCAACAACGAAACCTTTGTTATAAATACGATGTAAAGAAGATCTGATATTATAAAATTATCAATATCTTCGAATAGAATTCTGGTGCACGGCTGGAAATTGGTTTTCTTATAAATCAGCACATTTTCTTATGTAGGAAGTAAAAAAAATTCGATTTTGAAGTTGTTCGCCATTGTAAAATATTTAAAATATAAAATACTGTGAAACGATATGCATTTTTCAACAATGAAACCTTTGTTATAAATACGAGGTAAAGTGGATGTTATAATATAAAATTATAAATATCTTCGAATAGAATTCTGGTGCACGGCTGGAAATTCGTTTACTTATAAATCAGCACATTTTCTTATGCAGGAAGAAAAAAAAATCGATTTTGTAGTTGTTCGTCATTGTAAATTATTTAAAATATAAAATGCAGTGAAACGATCTACTCTCTTTCAACAATGAAATCTTTGTTATAAATACGAGGTATAGTGGATGTGATATTATAAAAGTAGCAATATTTTCGAATAGAATTCTGGTGTACGGCTGGAAATTCGTTTACTTATAAATCAGCATATTTTCTATTGTATGAAGTAAAAAAAATTCGATTTTGAAGTTGTTCGCCTTTGAAAAATATTTAAAATATAAAAAAAAGTGAAAAGATCAACTCTGTTCCAACAATGAAACCTTTATTATAAATACGATGTAAAGAAGATATGATATTATAAAAGTAGCAATATTTTCGAATAGAATTCTGGTGCACGGCTGGAAATTGGTTTTCTTATAAATCAGCACATTTTCTTATGTAGGAAGTAAAAAAAATTCGATTTTGAAGTTGTTCGCCATTGTAAATTATTTAAAATATAAAATGCAGTGAAACGATCTACTCTCTTTCAACAATGAAATCTTTGTTATAAATACGAGGTATAGTGGATGTGATATTATAAAAGTAGCAATATTCTCGAATAGAATTCTGGTGCACGGCTGGAAATTCGTTTACTTATAAATCAGCACATTTTCTTATGCAGGAAGTAAAAAAAATTCGATTTTGAAGTTGTTCGCCATTGTAAATTATTTAAAGTATAAAATGCAGTGAAACGATCTACTCTCTTTCAACAATGAAATCTTTGTTATAAATACGAGGTATAGTGGATGAGATATTATAAAATTATCAATATCTTCGAATAGAATTCTGGTGCACGGCTGGAAATTCGTTTACTTATAAATCAGCACATTTTCTTATGCAGGAAGTAAAAAAAAATCGATTTCGTAGTTGTTCGCCATTGTAAATTATTTAAAATATAAAATGCAGTGAAACGATCTACTCTCTTTCAACAATGAAATCTTTGTTATAAATACGAGGTATAGTGGATGTGATATTATAAAAGTAGCAATATTTTCGAATAGAATTCTGGTGCACGGCTGGAAATTCGTTTACTTATAAATCAGCACATTTTCTTATGCAGGAAGTAAAAAAAATTCGATTTTGAAGTTGTTCGCCGTAGTAAATTATTTAAAATATAAAATGCAGTGAAACGATCTACTCTCTTTCAACAATGAAATCTTTGTTATAAATACGAGGTATAGTGGATGAGATATTATAAAATTATCAATATCTTCGAATAGAATTCTGGTGCACGGCTGGAAATTCGTTTACTTATAAATCAGCATATTTTCTATTGTATGAAGTAAAAAAAATTCGATTTTGAAGTTGATCGCCTTTGAAAAATATTTAAAATATAAAAAAAAGTGAAAAGATCAACTCTGTTCCAACAATGAAACCTTTGTTATAAATACGATATAAAGAAGATATGATATTATAAAAGTTGCAATATCTTCAAATAGAATTCTGGTGCACGGCTGGAAATTGGTTTTCTTATAAATCAGCACATTTTCTTATGTAGGAAGTAAAAAAAATTCGATTTTGAAGTTGTTCGCCATTGTAAATTATTTAAAATATAAAATGCAGTGAAACGATCTACTCTCTTTCAACAATGAAATCTTTGTTATAAATACGAGGTATAGTGGATGAGATATTATAAAATTATCAATATCTTCGAATAGAATTCTGGTGCACGGCTGGAAATTCGTTTACTTATAAATCAGTATATTTTCTATTGTATGAAGTAAAAAAAATTCGATTTTGAAGTTGTTCGCCATTGTAAATTATTTAAAATATAAAATGCAGTGAAACGATCTACTCTCTTTCAACAATGAAATCTTTGTTATAAATACGAGGTAAAGTGGATGTGATATTATAAAAGTAGCAATATTTTCGAATAGAATTCTGGTGCACGGCTGGAAATTGGTTTTCTTATAAATTAGCACATTTTCTTATGTAGGAAGTAAAAAAAATTCGGTTTTGAAGTTGTTCGCCATTGTAAAATATTTAAAATATAAAATACTGTGCAACGATATGCATTTTTCAACAATGAAACCTTTGATATAAATACGAGGTAATGTGAATGAGATATTATAAAATTATCAATATCTTCGAATAGAATTCTGGTGCACGGCTGGAAATTCGTTTACTTATAAATCAGCAACTTTTCTATTGTATGAAATAAAAAAAAAATCGATTTTGAAGTTGTTCGTCTTTGAAAAATATTTAAAATATAAAAAAAAGTGAAAAGATCTACTCTGTTCCAACAACGAAACCTTTGTTATAAATACGATGTAAAGAAGATCTGATATTATAAAATTTGCAATATCTTCAAATAGAATTCTGGTGCACGGCTGGAAATTGGTTTTCTTATAAATCAGCACATTTTCTTATGTAGGAAGTAAAAAAAATTCGATTTTGAAGTTGTTCGCCATTGTAAATTATTTAAAATATAAAATACTGTGCAACGATATGCATTTTTCAACAATGAAACCTTTATATAAATACGAGGTAATGTGGATGAGATATTATAAAATTATCAATATCTTCGAATAGAATTCTGGTGCACGGATGGAAATTCGTTTACTTATAAATCAGCACATTTTCTTATGTAGGAAGAAAAAAAATTCGGTTTTAAAGTTGTTCGCCATTGTAAAATATTTAAAATATAAAAAAAAGTGAAAAGATCAACTCTGTTCCAACAATGAAACCTTTATTATAAATACGATGTAAAGAAGATATGATATTATAAAAGTAGCAATATTTTCGAATAGAATTCTGGTGCACGGCTGGAAATTGGTTTTCTTATAAATCAGCACATTTTCTTATGTAGGAAGTAAAAAAAATTCGATTTTGAAGTTGTTCGCCATTGTAAATTATTTAAAATATAAAATGCAGTGAAACGATCTACTCTCTTTCAACAATGAAATCTTTGTTATAAATACGAGGTATAGTGGATGTGATATTATAAAAGTAGCAATATTCTCGAATAGAATTCTGGTGCACGGCTGGAAATTCGTTTACTTATAAATCAGCACATTTTCTTATGCAGGAAGTAAAAAAAATTCGATTTTGAAGTTGTTCGCCATTGTAAATTATTTAAAGTATAAAATGCAGTGAAACGACCTACTCTCTTTCAACAATGAAATCTTTGTTATAAATACGAGGTATAGTGGATGAGATATTATAAAATTATCAATATCTTCGAATAGAATTCTGGTGCACGGCTGGAAATTCGTTTACTTATAAATCAGCACATTTTCTTATGCAGGAAGTAAAAAAAAATCGATTTCGTAGTTGTTCGCCATTGTAAATTATTTAAAATATAAAATGCAGTGAAACGATCTACTCTCTTTCAACAATGAAATCTTTGTTATAAATACGAGGTATAGTGGATGTGATATTATAAAAGTAGCAATATTTTCGAATAGAATTCTGGTGCACGGCTGGAAATTCGTTTACTTATAAATCAGCACATTTTCTTATGCAGGAAGTAAAAAAAATTCGATTTTGAAGTTGTTCGCCGTAGTAAATTATTTAAAATATAAAATGCAGTGAAACGATCTACTCTCTTTCAACAATGAAATCTTTGTTATAAATACGAGGTATAGTGGATGAGATATTATAAAATTATCAATATCTTCGAATAGAATTCTGGTGCACGGCTGGAAATTCGTTTACTTATAAATCAGCATATTTTCTATTGTATGAAGTAAAAAAAATTCGATTTTGAAGTTGATCGCCTTTGAAAAATATTTAAAATATAAAAAAAAGTGAAAAGATCAACTCTGTTCCAACAATGAAACCTTTGTTATAAATACGATATAAAGAAGATATGATATTATAAAAGTTGCAATATCTTCAAATAGAATTCTGGTGCACGGCTGGAAATTGGTTTTCTTATAAATCAGCACATTTTCTTATGTAGGAAGTAAAAAAAATTCGATTTTGAAGTTGTTCGCCATTGTAAATTATTTAAAATATAAAATGCAGTGAAACGATCTACTCTCTTTCAACAATGAAATCTTTGTTATAAATACGAGGTATAGTGGATGAGATATTATAAAATTATCAATATCTTCGAATAGAATTCTGGTGCACGGCTGGAAATTCGTTTACTTATAAATCAGTATATTTTCTATTGTATGAAGTAAAAAAAATTCGATTTTGAAGTTGTTCGCCATTGTAAATTATTTAAAATATAAAATGCAGTGAAACGATCTACTCTCTTTCAACAATGAAATCTTTGTTATAAATACGAGGTAAAGTGGATGTGATATTATAAAAGTAGCAATATTTTCGAATAGAATTCTGGTGCACGGCTGGAAATTGGTTTTCTTATAAATTAGCACATTTTCTTATGTAGGAAGTAAAAAAAATTCGGTTTTGAAGTTGTTCGCCATTGTAAAATATTTAAAATATAAAATACTGTGCAACGATATGCATTTTTCAACAATGAAACCTTTGATATAAATACGAGGTAATGTGAATGAGATATTATAAAATTATCAATATCTTCGAATAGAATTCTGGTGCACGGCTGGAAATTCGTTTACTTATAAATCAGCAACTTTTCTATTGTATGAAATAAAAAAAAAATCGATTTTGAAGTTGTTCGTCTTTGAAAAATATTTAAAATATAAAAAAAAGTGAAAAGATCTACTCTGTTCCAACAACGAAACCTTTGTTATAAATACGATGTAAAGAAGATCTGATATTATAAAATTTGCAATATCTTCAAATAGAATTCTGGTGCACGGCTGGAAATTGGTTTTCTTATAAATCAGCACATTTTCTTATGTAGGAAGTAAAAAAAATTCGATTTTGAAGTTGTTCGCCATTGTAAATTATTTAAAATATAAAATACTGTGCAACGATATGCATTTTTCAACAATGAAACCTTTATATAAATACGAGGTAATGTGGATGAGATATTATAAAATTATCAATATCTTCGAATAGAATTCTGGTGCACGGATGGAAATTCGTTTACTTATAAATCAGCACATTTTCTTATGTAGGAAGAAAAAAAATTCGGTTTTAAAGTTGTTCGCCATTGTAAAATATTTAAAATATAAAATACTGTGAAACGATATGCATTTTTCAACAATGAAACCTTTGTTATAAATACGAGGTAAAGTGGATGTTATAATATAAAATTATATATATCTTCGAATAGAATTCTGGTGCACGGCTGGAAATTCGTTTACTTATAAATCAGCACATTTTCTTATGCAGGAAGTAAAAAAAATTCGATTTTGTAGTTGTTCGCCATTGTAAATTATTTAAAATATAAAATGCAGTGAAACGATCTACTCTCTTTCAACAATGAAATCTTTGTTATAAATACGAGGTATAGTGGATGTGATATTATAAAAGTAGCAATATTTTCGAATAGAATTCTGGTGCACGGCTGGAAATTCGTTTACTTATAAATCAGCACATTTTCTTATGCAGGAAGTAAAAAAAATTCTATTTTGAAGTTGTTCGCCATAGTAAATTATTTAAAATATAAAATGCAGTGAAACGATCTACTCTCTTTCAACAATGAAATCTTTGTTATAAATACGAGGTATAGTGGATGAGATATTATAAAATTATCAATATCTTCGAATAGAATTCTGGTGCACGGCTGGAAATTCGTTTACTTATAAATCAGCATATTTTCTATTGTATGAAGTAAAAAAAATTCGATTTTGAAGTTGTTCGCCTTTGAAAAATATTTAAAATATAAAAAAAAGTGAAAAGATCAACTCTGTTCCAACAATGAAACCTTTGTTATAAATACGATGTAAAGAAGATATGATATTATAAAATTTGCAATATCTTCAAATAGAATTCTGGTGCACGGCTGGAAATTGGTTTTCTTATAAATCAGCACATTTTCGTATGTAGGAAGTAAAAAAAATTCGATTTTGAAGTTGTTCGCCATTGTAAATTATTTAAAATATAAAATGTTGTGAAACGATCTACTCTCTTTCAACAATGAAACCTTTGTTATAAATACGAGGTAAAGTGGATGTGATAATATAAAATTATAAATATCTTCGAATAGAATTCTGGTGCACGGCTGGAAATTCGTTTACTTATAAATCAGCTTATTTTCTTATGCAGGAATTAAAAAAAAATTCGATTTTGAAGTTGTTCGCCATTGTAAATTATTTAAAATATAAAATGCAGTGAAACGATCTACTCTCTTTCAACAATGAAATCTTTGTTATAAATACGAGGTATAGTGGATGTGATATTATAAAAGTAGCAATATTTTCGAATAGAATTCTGGTGCACGGCTGAAAATTCGTTTACTTATAAATCAGCACATTTTCTTATGCAGGAAGTAAAAAAAATTCGATTTTGAAGTTGTTCGCCATTGTAAATTATTTAAAGTTTAAAATGCAGTGAAACGATCTACTCTCTTTCAACAATGAAATCTTTGTTATAAATACGAGGTATAGTGGATGAGATATTATAAAATTATCAATATCTTCGAATAGAATTCTGGTGCACGGCTGGAAATTCGTTTACTTATAAATCAGTATATTTTCTATTGTATGAAGTAAAAAAAATTCGATTTTGTAGTTGTTCGCCATTGTAAATTATTTAAAATATAAAATGCAGTGAAACGATCTACTCTCTTTCAACAATGAAATCTTTGTTATAAATACGAGGTAAAGTGGATGTGATATTATAAAAGTAGCAATATTTTCGAATAGAATTCTGGTGCACGGCTGGAAATTGGTTTTCTTATAAATTAGCACATTTTCTTATGTAGGAAGTAAAAAAAATTCGGTTTTGAAGTTGTTCGCCATTGTAAAATATTTAAAATATAAAATACTGTGCAACGATATGCATTTTTCAACAATGAAACCTTTGATATAAATACGAGGTAATGTGAATGAGATATTATAAAATTATCAATATCTTCGAATAGAATTCTGGTGCACGGCTGGAAATTCGTTTACTTATAAATCAACTTTTCTATTGTATGAAATAAAAAAAAATTCGATTTTGAAGTTGTTCGTCTTTGATAAATATTTAAAATATAAAAAAAAGTGAAAAGATCTACTCTGTTCCAACAACGAAACCTTTGTTATAAATACGATGTAAAGAAGATCTGATATTATAAAATTTGCAATATCTTCAAATAGAATTCTGGTGCACGGCTGGAAATTGGTTTTCTTATAAATCAGCACATTTTCTTATGTAGGAAGTAAAAAAAAATCGATTTTGAAGTTGTTCGCCATTGTAAATTATTTAAAATATAAAATACTGTGCAACGATATGCATTTTTCAACAATGAAACCTTTGATATAAATACGAGGTAATGTGGATTAGATATTATAAAATTATCAATATCTTCGAATAGAATTCTGGTGCACGGCTGGAAATTCGTTTACTTATAAATCAGCACATTTTCTTATGTAGAAAGAAAAAAAATTCGGTTTTGAAGTTGTTCGCCATTGTAAAATATTTAAAATATAAAATACTGTGAAACGATATGCATTTTTCAACAATGAAACCTTTGTTATAAATACGAGGTAAAGTGGATGTTATAATATAAAATTATATATATCTTCGAATAGAATTCTGGTGCACGGCTGGAAATTCGTTTACTTATAAATCAGCACATTTTCTTATGCAGGAAGTAAAAAAAATTCGATTTTGTAGTTGTTCGCCATTGTAAATTATTTAAAATATAAAATGCAGTGAAACGATCTACTCTCTTTCAACAATGAAATCTTTGTTATAAATACGAGGTATAGTGGATGTGATATTATAAAAGTAGCAATATTTTCGAATAGAATTCTGGTGCACGGCTGGAAATTCGTTTACTTATAAATCAGCACATTTTCTTATGCAGGAAGTAAAAAAAATTCTATTTTGAAGTTGTTCGCCATAGTAAATTATTTAAAATATAAAATGCAGTGAAACGATCTACTCTCTTTCAACAATGAAATCTTTGTTATAAATACGAGGTATAGTGGATGAGATATTATAAAATTATCAATATCTTCGAATAGAATTCTGGTGCACGGCTGGAAATTCGTTTACTTATAAATCAGCATATTTTCTATTGTATGAAGTAAAAAAAATTCGATTTTGAAGTTGTTCGCCTTTGAAAAATATTTAAAATATAAAAAAAAGTGAAAAGATCAACTCTGTTCCAACAATGAAACCTTTGTTATAAATACGATGTAAAGAAGATATGATATTATAAAATTTGCAATATCTTCAAATAGAATTCTGGTGCACGGCTGGAAATTGGTTTTCTTATAAATCAGCACATTTTCGTATGTAGGAAGTAAAAAAAATTCGATTTTGAAGTTGTTCGCCATTGTAAATTATTTAAAATATAAAATGTTGTGAAACGATCTACTCTCTTTCAACAATGAAACCTTTGTTATAAATACGAGGTAAAGTGGATGTGATAATATAAAATTATAAATATCTTCGAATAGAATTCTGGTGCACGGCTGGAAATTCGTTTACTTATAAATCAGCTTATTTTCTTATGCAGGAATTAAAAAAAATTCGATTTTGAAGTTGTTCGCCATTGTAAATTATTTAAAATATAAAATGCAGTGAAACGATCTACTCTCTTTCAACAATGAAATCTTTGTTATAAATACGAGGTATAGTGGATGTGATATTATAAAAGTAGCAATATTTTCGAATAGAATTCTGGTGCACGGCTGAAAATTCGTTTACTTATAAATCAGCACATTTTCTTATGCAGGAAGTAAAAAAAATTCGATTTTGAAGTTGTTCGCCATTGTAAATTATTTAAAGTTTAAAATGCAGTGAAACGATCTACTCTCTTTCAACAATGAAATCTTTGTTATAAATACGAGGTATAGTGGATGAGATATTATAAAATTATCAATATCTTCGAATAGAATTCTGGTGCACGGCTGGAAATTCGTTTACTTATAAATCAGTATATTTTCTATTGTATGAAGTAAAAAAAATTCGATTTTGTAGTTGTTCGCCATTGTAAATTATTTAAAATATAAAATGCAGTGAAACGATCTACTCTCTTTCAACAATGAAATCTTTGTTATAAATACGAGGTAAAGTGGATGTGATATTATAAAAGTAGCAATATTTTCGAATAGAATTCTGGTGCACGGCTGGAAATTGGTTTTCTTATAAATTAGCACATTTTCTTATGTAGGAAGTAAAAAAAATTCGGTTTTGAAGTTGTTCGCCATTGTAAAATATTTAAAATATAAAATACTGTGCAACGATATGCATTTTTTAACAATGAAACCTTTGATATAAATACGAGGTAATGTGAATGAGATATTATAAAATTATCAATATCTTCGAATAGAATTCTGGTGCACGGCTGGAAATTCGTTTACTTATAAATCAACATTTCTATTGTATGAAATAAAAAAAAATTCGATTTTGAAGTTGTTCGTCTTTGATAAATATTTAAAATATAAAAAAAAAAGTGAAAAGATCTACTCTGTTCCAACAACGAAACCTTTGTTATAAATACGATGTAAAGAAGATCTGATATTATAAAATTTGCAATATCTTCAAATAGAATTCTGGTGCACGGCTGGAAATTGGTTTTCTTATAAATCAGCACATTTTCTTATGTAGGAAGTAAAAAAAATTCGATTTTGAAGTTGTTCGCCATTGTAAATTATTTAAAATATAAAAGACTGTGCAACGATATGCATTTTTCAACAATGAAACCTTTGATATAAATACGTGGTAATGTGGATGAGATATTATAAAATTATCAATATCTTCGAATAGAATTCTGGTGCACGGCTGGAAATTCGTTTACTTATAAATCAGCACATTTTCTTATGTAGGAAGTAAAAAAAATTCGGTTTTGAAGTTGTTCGCCATTGTAAAATATTTAAAATATAAAATACTGTGAAACGATATGCATTTTTCAACAATGAAACCTTTGTTATAAATACGAGGTAAAGTGGATGTTATAATATAAAATTATAAATATCTTCGAATAGAATTCAGGTGCACGGCTGGAAATTCGTTTACTTATAAATCAGCACATTTTCTTATGCAGGAAGTAAAAAAAATTCGATTTTGAAGTTGTTCGCCATTGTAAATTATTTAAAATATAAAATGCAGTGAAACGATCTACTCTCCTTCAACAATGAAATCTTTGTTATAAATACGAGGTATAGTGGATGTGATATTATAAAAGTAGCAATATTTTCGAATAGAATTCTGGTGCACGGCTGGAAATTCGTTTACTTATAAATCAGCACATTTTCTTATGCAGGAAGTAAAAAAAATTCGATTTTGAAGTTGTTCGCCATTGTAAATTATTTAAAATATAAAATGCAGTGAAACGATCTACTCTCTTTCAACAATGAAATCTTTGTTATAAATACGAGGTATAGTGGATGTGATATTATAAAATTATCAATATCTACGAATAGAATTCTGGTGCACGGCTGGAAATTCGTTTACTTATAAATCAGCATATTTTCTATTGTATGAAGTAAAAAAAATTCGATTTTGAAGTTGTTCGCCTTTGAAAAATATTTAAAATATAAAAAAAAGTGAAAACATCAACTCTGTTCCAACAATGAAATCTTTGTTATAAATACGAGGTATAGTGGATGTGATATTATAAAAGTAGCAATATTTTCGAATAGAATTCTGGTGCACGGCTGGAAATTCGTTTACTTATAAATCAGCACATTTTCCTATGCAGGAAGTAAAAAAAATTCGATTTTGAAGTTGTTCGCCATTGTAAATTATTTAAAATATAAAATGCAGTGAAACGATCTACTCTCTTTCAACAATGAAATCTTTGTTATAAATACGAGGTATAGTGGATGAGATATTATAAAATTATCAATATCTTCGAATAGAATTCTGGTGCACGGCTGGAAATTCGTTTACTTATAAATCAGTATATTTTCTATTGTATGAAGTAAAAAAAATTCGATTTTGAAGTTGTTCGCCATTGTAAATTATTTAAAATATAAAATGCAGTGAAACGATCTACTCTCTTTCAACAATGAAATCTTTGTTATAAATACGAGGTAAAGTGGATGTGATATTATAAAAGTAGCAATATTTTCGAATAGAATTCTGGTGCATGGCTGGAAATTCGTTTACTTATAAATCAGCATATTTTCTATTGTATGAAGTAAAAAAAATTCGATTTTGAAGTTGTTCGCTATTGTAAAATATTTAAAATATAAAATAGTGTGAAACGATATGCATTTTTCAACAATGAAACCTTTGATATAAATACGAGGTAATGTGGGTGAGATATTATAAAATTATCAATATCTTGGAATAGAATTCTGGTGCACGGCTGGAAATTCGTTTACTTATAAATCAGCACATTTTCTTATGTAAGAAGTAAAAAAAATTCGATTTTGAAGTTGTTCGCCATTGTAAATTATTTAAAATATAAAATGCAGTGAAACGATCTACTCTCTTTCAACAATGAAATCTTTGTTATAAATACGAGGTAAAGTGGATGTGATATTATAAAAGTAGCAATATTTTCGAATAGAATTCTGCTGCACGGCTGGAAATTCGTTTACTTATAAATCAGCACATTTTCTTATGTAGGAAGTAAAAAAATTCGATTTTGAATTTGTTCGACATTGTAAATTATTTAAAATATAAAAATAAGTGAAAAGATCTACTCTGTTCCAACAATGAAACCTTTGTTATAAATACGATGTAAAGAAGATCTGATATTATAAAATTTGCAATATCTTCAAATAGAATTCTGGTGCACGCCTGGAAATTGCTTTTCTTATAAATAAGCACATTTTCTTATGTAGGAAGTAAAAAAAATTCGATTTTGAAGTTGTTCGCCATTGTAAATTATTTAAAATATAAAATGCAGTGAAAAAATCTACTCTCTTTCAACAATGAAATCTTTGTTATAAATAAGAGGTAAAGAAGATCTGATATTATAAAATTTGCAATATCTTCAAATAGAATTCTGGTATACGGCTGGAAATTGGTTTTCTTATAAATCAGCACATTTTCTTATGTAGGAAGTAAAAAAAATTCGATTTTGAAGTTGTTCGCCATTGTAAATTATTTAAAATATAAAATGCAGTGAAACGATCTACTCTCTTTCAACAATGAAATCTTTGTTATAAATACGAGGTAAAGTGGATGTGATATTATAAAAGTAGCAATATTTTCGAATAGAATTCTGGTGCACGGCTGGAAATTGGTTTTCTTATAAATTAGCACATTTTCTTCTGTAGGAAGTAAAAAAAATTCGGTTTTGAAGTTGTTCGCCATTGTAAAATATTTAAAATATAAAATACTGTGCAACGATATGCATTTTTCAACAATGAAACCTTTGATATAAATACGAGGTAATGTGAATGAGATATTATAAAATTATCAATATCTTCGAATAGAATTCTGGTGCACGTCTGGAAATTCGTTTACTTATAAATCAGCAACTTTTCTATTGTATGAAATAAAAAAAATTCGATTTTGAAGTTGTTCGTCTTTGAAAAATATTTAAAATATAAAAAAATGTGAAAAGATCTACTCTGTTCCAACAACGAAACCTTTGTTATAAATACGATGTAAAGAAGATCTGATATTATAAAATTTGCAATATCTTCAAATAGAATTCTGGTGCACGGCTGGAAATTGGTTTTCATATAAATCAGCACATTTTCTTATGTAGGAAGTAAAAAAAATTCGATTTTGAAGTTGTTCGCCATTGTAAATTATTTAAAATATAAAATACTGTGCAACGATATGCATTTTTCAACAATGAAACCTTTGATTTAAATACGAGGTAATGTGGATGAGATATTATAAAATTATCAATATCTTCGAAGAGAATTCTGGTGCACGGCTGGAAATTCGTTTACTTATAAATCAGCACATTTTCTTATGTAGGAAGTAAAAAAAATTCGGTTTTGAAGTTGTTCGCCATTGTAAAATATTTAAAATATAAAATACTGTGAAACGATATGCATTTTTCAACAATGAAACCTTTGTTATAAATACGAGGTAAAGTGGATGTTATAATATAAAATTATAAATATCTTCGAATAGAATTCTGGTGCACGGCTGGAAATTCGTTTACTTATAAATCAGCACATTTTCTTATGCAGGAAGTAAAAAAAAATCGATTTTGTAGTTGTTCGCCATTGTAAATTATTTAAAATATAAAATGCAGTGAAACGATCTACTCTCTTTCAACAATGAAATCTTTGTTATAAATACGAGGTATAGTGGATGAGATATTATAAAATTATCAATATCTTCGAATAGAATTCTGGTGCACGGCTGGAAATTCGTTTACTTATAAATCAGCATATTTTCTTATGTAGGAAGTAAAAAAAATTAGGTTTTGAAGTTGTTCGCCATTGTAAAATATTTAAAATATAAAATAGTGTGAAACGATATGCATTTTTCAACAATGAAACCTTTGATATAAATACGAGGTAATGTGGGTGAGATATTATAAAATTATCAATATCTTGGAATAGAATTCTGGTGCACGGCTGGAAATTCGTTTACTTATAAATCAGCACATTTTCTTATGTAAGAAGTAAAAAAAATTCGATTTTGAAGTTGTTCGCCATTGTAAATTATTTAAAATATAAAATGCAGTGAAACGATCTACTCTCTTTCAACAATGAAATCTTTGTTATAAATACGAGGTAAAGTGGATGTGATATTATAAAAGTAGCAATATTTTCGAATAGAATTCTGCTGCACGGCTGGAAATTCGTTTACTTATAAATCAGCACATTTTCTTATGTAGGAAGTAAAAAAATTCGATTTTGAATTTGTTCGACATTGTAAATTATTTAAAATATAAAAATAAGTGAAAAGATCTACTCTGTTCCAACAATGAAACCTTTGTTATAAATACGATGTAAAGAAGATCTGATATTATAAAATTTGCAATATCTTCAAATAGAATTCTGGTGCACGCCTGGAAATTGCTTTTCTTATAAATAAGCACATTTTCTTATGTAGGAAGTAAAAAAAATTCGATTTTGAAGTTGTTCGCCATTGTAAATTATTTAAAATATAAAATGCAGTGAAAAAATCTACTCTCTTTCAACAATGAAATCTTTGTTATAAATAAGAGGTAAAGAAGATCTGATATTATAAAATTTGCAATATCTTCAAATAGAATTCTGGTATACGGCTGGAAATTGGTTTTCTTATAAATCAGCACATTTTCTTATGTAGGAAGTAAAAAAAATTCGATTTTGAAGTTGTTCGCCATTGTAAATTATTTAAAATATAAAATGCAGTGAAACGATCTACTCTATTTCAACAATGAAATCTTTGTTATAAATACGAGGTAAAGTGGATGTGATATTATAAAAGTAGCAATTTTTTCGAATAGAATTCTGGTGCACGGCTGGAAATTCGTTTACTTATAAATCAGTATATTTTCTATTGTATGAAGTAAAAAAAATTCGATTTTGAAGTTGTTCGCCATTGTAAATTATTTAAAATATAAAATGCAGTGAAACGATCTACTCTCTTTCAACAATGAAATCTTTGTTATAAATACGAGGTAAAGTGGATGTGATATTATAAAAGTAGCAATATTTTCGAATAGAATTCTGGTGCACGGCTGGAAATTGGTTTTCTTATAAATTAGCACATTTTCTTATGTAGGAAGTAAAAAAAATTCGGTTTTGAAGTTGTTCGCCATTGTAAAATATTTAAAATATAAAATACTGTGCAACGATATGCATTTTTCAACAATGAAACCTTTGATATAAATACGAGGTAATGTGAATGAGATATTATAAAATTATCAATATCTTCGAATAGAATTCTGGTGCACGTCTGGAAATTCGTTTACTTATAAATCAGCAACTTTTCTATTGTATGAAATAAAAAAAATTCGATTTTGAAGTTGTTCGTCTTTGAAAAATATTTAAAATATAAAAAAATGTGAAAAGATCTACTCTGTTCCAACAACGAAACCTTTGTTATAAATACGATGTAAAGAAGATCTGATATTATAAAATTTGCAATATCTTCAAATAGAATTCTGGTGCACGGCTGGAAATTGGTTTTCATATAAATCAGCACATTTTCTTATGTAGGAAGTAAAAAAAATTCGATTTTGAAGTTGTTCGCCATTGTAAATTATTTAAAATATAAAATACTGTGCAACGATATGCATTTTTCAACAATGAAACCTTTGATTTAAATACGAGGTAATGTGGATGAGATATTATAAAATTATCAATATCTTCGAAGAGAATTCTGGTGCACGGCTGGAAATTCGTTTACTTATAAATCAGCACATTTTCTTATGTAGGAAGTAAAAAAAATTCGGTTTTTAAGTTGTTCGCCATTGTAAAATATTTAAAATATAAAATACTGTGAAACGATATGCATTTTTCAACAATGAAACCTTTGTTATAAATACGAGGTAAAGTGGATGTTATAATATAAAATTATAAATATCTTCGAATAGAATTCTGGTGCACGGCTGGAAATTCGTTTACTTATAAATCAGCACATTTTCTTATGCAGGAAGTAAAAAAAAATCGATTTTGTAGTTGTTCGCCATTGTAAATTATTTAAAATATAAAATGCAGTGAAACGATCTACTCTCTTTCAACAATGAAATCTTTGTTATAAATACGAGGTATAGTGGATGAGATATTATAAAATTATCAATATCTTCGAATAGAATTCTGGTGCACGGCTGGAAATTCGTTTACTTATAAATCAGCATATTTTCTTATGTAGGAAGTAAAAAGAATTAGGTTTTGAAGTTGTTCGCCATTGTAAAATATTTAAAATATAAAATAGTGTGAAACGATATGCATTTTTCAACAATGAAACCTTTGATATAAATACGAGGTAATGTGGGTGAGATATTATAAAATTATCAATATCTTGGAATAGAATTCTGGTGCACGGCTGGAAATTCGTTTACTTATAAATCAGCACATTTTCTTATGTAAGAAGTAAAAAAAATTCGATTTTGAAGTTGTTCGCCATTGTAAATTATTTAAAATATAAAATGCAGTGAAACGATCTACTCTCTTTCAACAATGAAATCTTTGTTATAAATACGAGGTAAAGTGGATGTGATATTATAAAAGTAGCAATATTTTCGAATAGAATTCTGCTGCACGGCTGGAAATTCGTTTACTTATAAATCAGCACATTTTCTTATGTAGGAAGTAAAAAAATTCGATTTTGAATTTGTTCGACATTGTAAATTATTTAAAATATAAAAATAAGTGAAAAGATCTACTCTGTTCCAACAATGAAACCTTTGTTATAAATACGATGTAAAGAAGATCTGATATTATAAAATTTGCAATATCTTCAAATAGAATTCTGGTGCACGCCTGGAAATTGCTTTTCTTATAAATAAGCACATTTTCTTATGTAGGAAGTAAAAAAAATTCGATTTTGAAGTTGTTCGCCATTGTAAATTATTTAAAATATAAAATGCAGTGAAAAAATCTACTCTCTTTCAACAATGAAATCTTTGTTATAAATAAGAGGTAAAGAAGATCTGATATTATAAAATTTGCAATATCTTCAAATAGAATTCTGGTATACGGCTGGAAATTGGTTTTCTTATAAATCAGCACATTTTCTTATGTAGGAAGTAAAAAAAATTCGATTTTGAAGTTGTTCGCCATTGTAAATTATTTAAAATATAAAATGCAGTGAAACGATCTACTCTATTTCAACAATGAAA
This sequence comes from Maratus michaelseni, assembly GCA_963931845.1. NCBI lineage: Eukaryota > Metazoa > Arthropoda > Arachnida > Araneae > Salticidae > Maratus > Maratus michaelseni. Next base: position 6,004 of record CAWVPG010000079.1, on the reverse strand, counting down.
TCTTTGTTATAAATACGAGGTAAAGTGGATGTGATATTATAAAAGTAGCAATTTTTTCGAATAGAATTCTGGTGCACGGCTGGAAATTCGTTTACTTATAAATCAGTATATTTTCTATTGTATGAAGTAAAAAAAATTCGATTTTGAAGTTGTTCGCCATTGTAAATTATTTAAAATATAAAATGCAGTGAAACGATCTACTCTCTTTCAACAATGAAATCTTTGTTATAAATACGAGGTAAAGTGGATGTGATATTATAAAAGTAGCAATATTTTCGAATAGAATTCTGGTGCACGGCTGGAAATTGGTTTTCTTATAAATTAGCACATTTTCTTATGTAGGAAGTAAAAAAAATTCGGTTTTGAAGTTGTTCGCCATTGTAAAATATTTAAAATATAAAATACTGTGCAACGATATGCATTTTTCAACAATGAAACCTTTGATATAAATACGAGGTAATGTGAATGAGATATTATAAAATTATCAATATCTTCGAATAGAATTCTGGTGCACGTCTGGAAATTCGTTTACTTATAAATCAGCAACTTTTCTATTGTATGAAATAAAAAAAAATCGATTTTGAAGTTGTTCGTCTTTGAAAAATATTTAAAATATAAAAAAATGTGAAAAGATCTACTCTGTTCCAACAACGAAACCTTTGTTATAAATACGATGTAAAGAAGATCTGATATTATAAAATTTGCAATATCTTCAAATAGAATTCTGGTGCACGGCTGGAAATTGGTTTTCATATAAATCAGCACATTTTCTTATGTAGGAAGTAAAAAAAATTCGATTTTGAAGTTGTTCGCCATTGTAAATTATTTAAAATATAAAATACTGTGCAACGATATGCATTTTTCAACAATGAAACCTTTGATTTAAATACGAGGTAATGTGGATGAGATATTATAAAATTATCAATATCTTCGAAGAGAATTCTGGTGCACGGCTGGAAATTCGTTTACTTATAAATCAGCACATTTTCTTATGTAGGAAGTAAAAAAAATTCGGTTTTGAAGTTGTTCGCCATTGTAAAATATTTAAAATATAAAATACTGTGAAACGATATGCATTTTTCAACAATGAAACCTTTGTTATAAATACGAGGTAAAGTGGATGTTATAATATAAAATTATAAATATCTTCGAATAGAATTCTGGTGCACGGCTGGAAATTCGTTTACTTATAAATCAGCACATTTTCTTATGCAGGAAGTAAAAAAAAATCGATTTTGTAGTTGTTCGCCATTGTAAATTATTTAAAATATAAAATGCAGTGAAAAGATCTACTCTCTTTCAACAATGAAATCTTTGTTATAAATACGAGGTATAGTGGATGAGATATTATAAAATTATCAATATCTTCGAATAGAATTCTGGTGCACGGCTGGAAATTCGTTTACTTATAAATCAGCATATTTTCTTATGTAGGAAGTAAAAAAAATTAGGTTTTGAAGTTGTTCGCCATTGTAAAATATTTAAAATATAAAATAGTGTGAAACGATATGCATTTTTCAACAATGAAACCTTTGATATAAATACGAGGTAATGTGGGTGAGATATTATAAAATTATCAATATCTTGGAATAGAATTCTGGTGCACGGCTGGAAATTCGTTTACTTATAAATCAGCACATTTTCTTATGTAAGAAGTAAAAAAAATTCGATTTTGAAGTTGTTCGCCATTGTAAATTATTTAAAATATAAAATGCAGTGAAACGATCTACTCTCTTTCAACAATGAAATCTTTGTTATAAATACGAGGTAAAGTGGATGTGATATTATAAAAGTAGCAATATTTTCGAATAGAATTCTGCTGCACGGCTGGAAATTCGTTTACTTATAAATCAGCACATTTTCTTATGTAGGAAGTAAAAAAATTCGATTTTGAATTTGTTCGACATTGTAAATTATTTAAAATATAAAAATAAGTGAAAAGATCTTCTCTGTTCCAACAATGAAACCTTTGTTATAAATACGATGTAAAGAAGATCTGATATTATAAAATTTGCAATATCTTCAAATAGAATTCTGGTGCACGCCTGGAAATTGCTTTTCTTATAAATAAGCACATTTTCTTATGTAGGAAGTAAAAAAAATTCGATTTTGAAGTTGTTCGCCATTGTAAATTATTTAAAATATAAAATGCAGTGAAAAAATCTACTCTCTTTCAACAATGAAATCTTTGTTATAAATAAGAGGTAAAGAAGATCTGATATTATAAAATTTGCAATATCTTCAAATAGAATTCTGGTATACGGCTGGAAATTGGTTTTCTTATAAATCAGCACATTTTCTTATGTAGGAAGTAAAAAAAATTCGATTTTGAAGTTGTTCGCCATTGTAAATTATTTAAAATATAAAATGCAGTGAAACGATCTACTCTATTTCAACAATGAAATCTTTGTTATAAATACGAGGTAAAGTGGATGTGATATTATAAAAGTAGCAATTTTTTCGAATAGAATTCTGGTGCACGGCTGGAAATTGGTTTTCTTATAAATCAGCACATTTTCTTATGTAGGAAGTAAAAAAAATTAGGTTTTGAAGTTGTTCGCCATTGTAAAATATTTAAAATATAAAATAGTGTGAAACGATATGCATTTTTCAACAATGAAACCTTTGATATAAATACGAGGTAATGTGGATGAGATATTATAAAATTATCAATATCTTCGAATAGAATTCTGGTGCACGGCTGTAAATTCGTTTACTTATAAATCAGCACATTTTCTTATGTAGGAAGTAAAAAAAATTCGATTTTGAAGTTGTTCGCCATTTTAAATTATTTAAAATATAAAATGCAGTGAAATGATCTACTCTCTTTCAACAATGAAATCTTTGTTATAAATACGAGGTAAAGTGGATGTGATATTATAAAAGTAGCAATTTTTTTGAATAGAATTCTGGTGCACGGCTGGAAATTTGTTTTCTTATAAATCAGCACATATTCTTATGTAGGAAGTAAAAAAAATTCGATTTTGAAGTTGTTCGCCATTTTAAATTATTTAAAATATAAAATGCAGTGAAATGATCTACTCTCTTTCAACAATGAAATCTTTGTTATAAATACGAGGTAAAGTGGATGTGATATTATAAAAGTAGCAATTTTTTTGAATAGAATTCTGGTGCACGGCTGGAAATTTGTTTTCTTATAAATCAGCACATATTCTTATGTAGGAAGTAAAAAAAATTCGATTTTGAAGTTGTTCGCCATTTTAAATTATTTAAAATATAAAATGCAGTGAAATGATCTACTCTCTTTCAACAATGAAATCTTTGTTATAAATACGAGGTAAAGTGGATGTGATATTATAAAAGTAGCAATTTTTTTGAATAGAATTCTGGTGCACGGCTGGAAATTCGTTTACTTATAAATCAGCATATTTTCTTATGTAGGAAGTAAAAAAAATTAGGTTTTGAAGTTGTTCGCCATTGTAAAATATTTAAAATATAAAATAGTGTGAAACGATATGCATTTTTCAACAATGAAACCTTTGATATAAATACGAGGTAATGTGGGTGAGATATTATAAAATTATCAATATCTTGGAATAGAATTCTGGTGCACGGCTGGAAATTCGTTTACTTATAAATCAGCACATTTTCTTATGTAAGAAGTAAAAAAAATTCGATTTTGAAGTTGTTCGCCATTGTAAATTATTTAAAATATAAAATGCAGTGAAACGATCTACTCTCTTTCAACAATGAAATCTTTGTTATAAATACGAGGTAAAGTGGATGTGATATTATAAAAGTAGCAATATTTTCGAATAGAATTCTGCTGCACGGCTGGAAATTCGTTTACTTATAAATCAGCACATTTTCTTATGTAGGAAGTAAAAAAATTCGATTTTGAATTTGTTCGACATTGTAAATTATTTAAAATATAAAAATAAGTGAAAAGATCTTCTCTGTTCCAACAATGAAACCTTTGTTATAAATACGATGTAAAGAAGATCTGATATTATAAAATTTGCAATATCTTCAAATAGAATTCTGGTGCACGCCTGGAAATTGCTTTTCTTATAAATAAGCACATTTTCTTATGTAGGAAGTAAAAAAAATTCGATTTTGAAGTTGTTCGCCATTGTAAATTATTTAAAATATAAAATGCAGTGAAAAAATCTACTCTCTTTCAACAATGAAATCTTTGTTATAAATAAGAGGTAAAGAAGATCTGATATTATAAAATTTGCAATATCTTCAAATAGAATTCTGGTATACGGCTGGAAATTGGTTTTCTTATAAATCAGCACATTTTCTTATGTAGGAAGTAAAAAAAATTCGATTTTGAAGTTGTTCGCCATTGTAAATTATTTAAAATATAAAATGCAGTGAAACGATCTACTCTATTTCAACAATGAAATCTTTGTTATAAATACGAGGTAAAGTGGATGTGATATTATAAAAGTAGCAATTTTTTCGAATAGAATTCTGGTGCACGGCTGGAAATTGGTTTTCTTATAAATCAGCACATTTTCTTATGTAGGAAGTAAAAAAAATTAGGTTTTGAAGTTGTTCGCCATTGTAAAATATTTAAAATATAAAATAGTGTGAAACGATATGCATTTTTCAACAATGAAACCTTTGATATAAATACGAGGTAATGTGGATGAGATATTATAAAATTATCAATATCTTCGAATAGAATTCTGGTGCACGGCTGTAAATTCGTTTACTTATAAATCAGCACATTTTCTTATGTAGGAAGTAAAAAAAATTCGATTTTGAAGTTGTTCGCCATTTTAAATTATTTAAAATATAAAATGCAGTGAAATGATCTACTCTCTTTCAACAATGAAATCTTTGTTATAAATACGAGGTAAAGTGGATGTGATATTATAAAAGTAGCAATTTTTTTGAATAGAATTCTGGTGCACGGCTGGAAATTTGTTTTCTTATAAATCAGCACATATTCTTATGTAGGAAGTAAAAAAAATTCGATTTTGAAGTTGTTCGCCATTTTAAATTATTTAAAATATAAAATGCAGTGAAATGATCTACTCTCTTTCAACAATGAAATCTTTGTTATAAATACGAGGTAAAGTGGATGTGATATTATAAAAGTAGCAATTTTTTTGAATAGAATTCTGGTGCACGGCTGGAAATTTGTTTTCTTATAAATCAGCACATATTCTTATGTAGGAAGTAAAAAAAATTCGATTTTGAAGTTGTTCGCCATTTTAAATTATTTAAAATATAAAATGCAGTGAAATGATCTACTCTCTTTCAACAATGAAATCTTTGTTATAAATACGAGGTAAAGTGGATGTGATATTATAAAAGTAGCAATTTTTTTGAATAGAATTCTGGTGCACGGCTGGAAATTTGTTTTAATATAAATCAGCACATTTTCTTATGTAGGAAGTAAAAAAAATTCGGTTTTAAAGTTGTTCGCCATTGTAAAATATTTAAGATATAAAATACTGTGAAACGATATGCATTTTTCAACAATGAAACCTTTGTTATAAATACGAGGTAAAGTGGATGTTATAATATAAAATTATAAATATCTTCGAATAGAATTCTGGTGCACGGCTGGAAATTTGTTTACTTATAAATTAGCGCATTTTCTTATGTAAGAAGTAAAAAAAAATCGATTTTGAAGTTGTTCGCCTTTGAAAAATATTTAAAATATAAAAAAAAGTAAAAAAAAAAAAACTCTGTTCCAACAATGAAACCTTTGTTATAAATGCTATGTAAAGAAGATCTGATATTATAAAATTTGCAATATCTTCAAATAGAATTCTGGTGCACGCCTGGAAATTGGTTTTCTTTTAAATCAGCACATGTTCTTATGTAGGAAGTAAAAAAAATTCGATTTTGAAGTTGTTCGCCATTGTAAATTATTTAAAATATAAAAATAAGTGAAAAGATCTACTCTGTTCCAACAATGAAACCTTTGTTATAAATACGATGTAAAGAAGATCTGATATTATAAAATTTGCAATATCTTCAAATAGAATTCTGGTGCACGGCTGGAAATTTGTTTTCTTAT
>CAWVPG010000078.1:5000-18707 GCA_963931845.1 Maratus michaelseni | reverse complement strand
ATGGAATCGAATGAATGTTTTTATAAAAGACGAACAAGTTTTTTTTTTTTTTTTTTTTTTTTTTTTTTTTTTTTTTTTTTTTTTTTTTTTTTTTTTTTTTTTTTTTTAACGAGTTAGACTTGAAGCTCAATTTGAACTAATACCCCTACATGAAAAAATAAATAAATAAATAAATAAATAAATAAATAAATAAATAGATAAATATTTCTTAGACTTGTAACTTTGAAAATATTTTTGCACTGAATTTGAACTAATAACTCTACAAGAAAAAAATAAATTAATAAAATAAATAAATAAATAAATAAAGATGTAGATTCTCTACTCTAACTCAGATTTCAGTTTGTAAAATATTTTGAAAGCTCAAAGTCTAACTCGTCAAAAAAAAAAAAAAAAAAAAAAAAAAAAAAAAAAAAAAAAAAAAAAAAAAAAAAAAAAAAAAAAAAAAAAAAAAAAAAAAAAAAAAAATATTTTTTTTTTTTTTTTTTTTTTTTTTTTTTTTTTTTTTTTTTTTTTTTTTTTTTTTTTTTTTTTTTTTTAAGATTTTTTATCTGATTTTTTTTTTATCTGAGTAAGATTAACTCAGATTTACGATTGAGTTGAGTCTAAGCTCATAACCCTACAAAAAAAAAAAAAAAAAAAAAAAAAAAAAAAAAAAAAAAAAAAAAAAAAAATTTTTTTTTTTTTTTTTTTTTTTTTTTTTTTTTTTTTTTTTTTTTTTTTTTTTTTTTTTTTTTTTGTAGGGTTATGAGCTTAGACTCAACTCAGATTTCAGTTTCTAAAATATTTTGAAAGCTCCAAGTCTAACTCGTCAAAAAAAAAAAAAAAAAAAAAAAAAAAAAAAAAAAAAAAAAAAAAAAAAAAAAAAAAAAAAAAAAAAAAAAAAAAAAAAAAAAATTTTTTTTTTTTTTTTTTTTTTTTTTTTTTTTTTTTTTTTTTTTTTTTTTTTTTTTTTTTTTTTTTTTTTTTTTTTTTTTTTTTTTTTTTTTTTGTAGGGTTATGAGCTTAGACTCAACTCAGATTTCAGTTTCTAAAATATTTTGAAAGCTCCAAGTCTAACTCGTCAAAAAAAAAAAAAAAAAAAAAAAAAAAAAAAAAAAAAAAAAAAAAAAAAAAAAAAAAAAAAAAAAAAAAATGGTAACTAATTTTTTTTTTTTTTTTTTTTTTTTTTTTTTTTTTTTTTTTTTTTTTTTTTTTTTTTTTTTTTTTTTTTTTTTTTTTTTTAAACGTTCATTTGATTCCATTCTTTAGTTCGAAAAAACACTGCTTTGGAATGGTTATATTTTCCCAAGACTGTTTGTATACTCGTAAACAATGGCACCCTCAAAAACTGGCAAAATGTAAGTAACAGGTTCACATTTATAATTGTTTTCATCTTTATCACGGCACACAGCGGTCAGTAAAATCTTTGGAAATCGATTTTCCTGGATATTTTCTTTCCATTCGAAGGGACAAATGTTTCTTTCTGTGAAAAAACTAGCTCAGAAAGAAACATTTGTCCCTTCGTGTCCCTTCGAATGGAAAGAAAATGTCCAGGAAAATCGATTTCCAAAGATTTTACTGACCGCTGTGTGCCAAAGTAGAATCATTCATAAAAGTGATAAAGATGAAAACAATTATAAATGTGAACCTGTTACTTACATTTTGCCAGTTTTTGAGGGTGCCATTATGGTTTACGAGTATACAAACAGTCTTGGGAAAATATAACCATTCCAAAGCAGTGTTTTTTCGAACTAAAGAATGGTGAATGTTTTTATAAAAGACGAACAAGTTTTTTTTTTTTTTTTTTTTTTTTTTTTTTTTTTTTTTTTTTTTTTTTTTTTTTTTTTTTTTTTTTTTTTTTTTTTTAACGAGTTAGACTTGAAGCTCAATTTGAACTAATACCCCTACATGAAAAAATAAATAAATAAATAAATAAATAAATAAATAAATAAATAAATAGATAAATATTTCTTAGACTTGTAACTTTGAAAATATTTTTGCACTGAATTTGAACTAATAACTCTACAAGAAAAAAAATAAATTAATAAAATAAATAAATAAATAAATAAATAAAGATGTAGATTCTCTACTCTAACTCAGATTTCAGTTTGTAAAATATTTTGAAAGCTCAAAGTCTAACTCGTCAAAAAAAAAAAAAAAAAAAAAAAAAAAAAAAAAAAAAAAAAAAAAAAAAAAAAAAAAAAAAAAAAAAAAAAAAAAAAAAAAAAAAAAAAAAAAATTTCTACTACTTTTTTTTTTTTTTTTTTTTTTTTTTTTTTTTTTTTTTTTTTTTTTTTTTTTTTTTTTTTTTTTTTTTTTTTCGGTTATGAGCTTAGAGTGTCCACTCAGATTTCAGTTTGTAAAATATTTTGAAAGCTCCAAGTCTAACTAAAAAAAAAAAAAAAAAAAAAAAAAAAAAAAAAAAAAAAAAAAAAAAAAAAAAAAAAAACAATTTTTTTTTTTTTTTTTTTTTTTTTTTTTAACCATTGGGAAAATGGTTGTTGTTTTCGAGATGAGAATGGACCCAGTGATGGGGACACTTTATTTTTTTAAGCGTTTTTAATGAAATTATTTAACTTTAGAAGAATTTTTATTTGAATAGGTAATTGAAATGTTAAAATCGTTATAATAAAGAAGGAAATTATAAAAGTTATAAAATGGGTAGACGCAAAATGTCAGATATGGAAAAAGCTCAATCGAAAGAAAGCCGAAAGATGCAAAAACGTCTTGCAGAGGTAAAAGCGAGATCTTCAAGTGATTATGTAGCCCGTCAAAACCGATTACAAAATGAACGACGAGCACGAAAAAGGAATAAATCTAATGTTGAATCGAATGATTGTAAAAGACCATGTCTCGAGGGCGTGCAATCCACTAGCCATGGTGTTTTACAATCGGTCGATTCTAGCCAGGAAAAATTGGGTTCAAGTACTAATTCTAAGAAGCGGAAAAAGGAACAATCTGCTACTCTTGATTTTCCACTACCTCAAAAGAAAACTGAAATGTCTGCTTGGGAAAAACTCGAGAGAAAGTTTTTTGATTCAATGTCTGATGGACCCATTCACAGGTGCATGTGTTGCGATCGACTATGGTTCAAAACATCCATAACAAATCTTTCGCTATTTAAACTGAAAGAATATATACCAGAGTCTTACGATTTCGTACTTTCCGAAAAGATTCAGGATATTGCATCGTTTTGCAAAACATGTTATTTTTATATTCGTAAAGGTCAAATCCCACCTTTGACTGCTAATTACGGATTTAAGTATGAACCTCTGCCACCATGCCTTTCCAATTTAAATGATTTGGAAGAACGCTTGGTGTCACTTCGAATTCCTTTTATGCAAATTAAAGAATTGGGATGTACTCGGCAATTTGCTTGCAAAGGCTCTGTGACCAACGTACCAATTGAACTCGAACATACCGTAACACAACTGCCAAAAAATCCCAACGACTCACAGACAATCTATGTGGAACTGAAAAAACGTTTAAGGTATAAATCTCATTACATGTCTCAAAACATTAATCCCAAACGAGTCTTTGAAGCTGCAGAGTATCTGTTGCAGACACCGCTATATCAGTCTCAAGGCGCTCAATTGGATTTGAGTTGGCTCAAAAATTATGAAGAACAAACGTTTCCATCGGGTATTGATGAAGAGGTCAATTTGATTTCATCAGATGATGATGATGATGATGATGATGATGAACCAATAGGGTTTTGGGACGATGAATTTCAAAATAACGAAGACGACGATGAGTTTACAACCCTTGCTGAAACAATCATTCAGTCATGCGATACAAACTTTGAAAATATGGGTTTAGCTTTGGCTCCGGGTGAAAATAAAAGGCCTATATCTTTGTGGTTTGACACAATCGGAGATGAACTTTCCTATCCAAAAATTTACGGTGGGCAAGTTCGTCTTTTCACGAGACCCAAAGAGCCATCTTACTTAGAAATGTGTAAAAGCGAACTCCGTCGATATAATCGAAGAGGAGCCACTCCCCAAAAAGTATTGTACAATTTCAACAAACTCGAGCATCAAAAAATGTTGAGTTGTATTTCAATTGCTCTTCGCAATAAAGTGGTTGCAACTCAAGATATTACAGTCGAAAACATTCGTGACGCCGAATATGTCAACAACCTACAATATAAAGACCTAGCATACAAATTTATGAAAAATATGAAATCGAGTCCAGCTCATTGGGAACTGGAACGCAAAAGAGTATTGGCTCAAATTCGTCAATTTGGAAGTCCCACAATTTTTTTAACGTTGTCTGCCGCCGAATTGCAGTGGTATGACTTGATAAAACATTTAGTTTTTCTTCATGAACATCGCCATTTGACGAACGATGAATTTAAATCTATGCCATCACAACGAAAAGTTGAATTGATACGAAATGATCCAGTAATATGCGCTCTATACTTTGAACACAAAACAAACGAGCTCTTTAAAATATTGAACGATTCCAACGGTCCGTTTGGCCAATACAAAATTGAACATTACTACTACAGAGTCGAATTTCAGCAAAGAGGTAGCCCACACTACCATATTTTAATGCATTTGAAGAATGTACCCGTGTACAAGGGTGACAATGAAAATGAAATTGTCGAATTTGTCGATAGCATATTGACATGTTCTCGCGACCATCCTTTTGCCCTTCTACAAAAACATAAGCACACATTTACTTGTGAGCGTAAAAAAGGGAATAATGATTACTGTCGATTCAACATTCCTTTCTTTCCGATGGATAAAACCAGAGTATTGGATCCTTTAGGTGAGAATGATAAACGTTTTGATAAGGAAAAATATAAGGAAATACGTGAATATTTGGCTGAGTTAGAGGACAAAGACTTAGATATGTCTTTTCAAGATTTTTTAGCAAATTTAAATTTGAAATTAGACACCTATTTGGATGCAATTTGCTCTGGTATTAAACGACCCACAGTCATGCTCAAGCGGAACGTTAATGAAATTTTAATCAATAGTTATAACCCCAAAATATTGTCACTCATGCAATCTAATATGGATTTGCAGTTTGTACTGGATCAATACGCTGTAGTAGCCTATTTGGTAGATTATGTTGGAAAATCAAATGCCGGACTTTCCAAACAAATGAGAGATTGTGTAAATGCGACCAAAAGAGGAAACCTGTCATTGAAAGAAAATTTGAAAACAATGAGCAATGTATTTCTCAACGCCAGAGAAGTGAGCGCACAGGAAGCTGCATGGTCTTTATTAGAATTGCCTATGAGTAAAATATCCGAAGACGATATATTTATTCCGACTTTTGAACCCAACAAACGATCCCACATGATCAAGTCAGAAGAGGCTTTGAAAAAATTAGATCCATCGTCCTCTGATGTGTTTGAGAAAAGTATTATCGACAAGTACGCGAGTCGACCCCAAAAACTGAATGATGAGTGTCTCGCTAATTTTGCGGCATGGTACGATTTCAAAAAGGATGGCGATTGCCAACTCAAGTTGATGACGGGGAATCAATATTGTAAAAAACGAACAAAACCCAAAATTATTCGCTATTGCAACATTAAACGCTCCCAAGATGAAGACGAATTCTACCGTGAACAAGTGTTGCTCTTTGTACCTTGGAGAGATGAAGAAAAAGAGATATTGAATCAAAACTTGAAACAATTGTACGAATCCAATTGTGATCAAATTACAGACCATCGTAAAAAGTATGTATTTAACGAAGACATTGATTGGGATGAAGAGCTCATGGAAAAAATCTCACATGATGATGAGGAGGATGCTGAAAATATAGAAGGTTTGAATGAAACGGTGCTTTTTGAAAATCAACTTGACTATGATGAAAAAGAAACTAATATTGTTGATATTGGGCTCGACATGGACGCGGAGAAAAAGTTTGCCACCTTTCTGATGCCAGAAATTTGGCTTGAAGATAAATGTTTCAAAATGTTCCGAAAAGCCAATGAGAAACAACGCGATATTCTCATGGAATTTCAACAATGTATTCGAGATGATACCAAACCCATCTTTTGGTTTATACAAGGAGCTGCGGGAACTGGAAAGTCATTTATAATCTCACTTTTTGAACAAATTGCTTACAAAACTTTCGACAAAGATCCGGAACACCCAGTCGTAATAAAAATGGCCCCAACTGGCAAAGCAGCTTCCAATATTTTTGGAACAACATTACATTCTGGGCTGGGCCTCTCACTCAGTACGACAAAATTAAAACCTATGAGTCCTAGTACATTAAATGAGTACCAAGTCAAATTTAAAAACTGTCGAGTCATCATTATCGATGAACTCTCAATGGTAGGTGTTAATCTACTCAACGCTGCAAATCAACGAATGAAAGAGATCAAATGCGTAAATTCCCAGTTTGGAGGGATGCACGTCATACTTTTAGGTGATTTGAGGCAATTGCCACCTGTAAAAGATACCCCCCTCTATCAAAAATCGAAACGAAATGACCTTGAACAATTAGCTCCAAATCTTTTCGAATCGGTCGAATTTTATTTACTCACAGAAATAATGCGACAAAAAGAAGACCAAGAGTTTGCTGCACTGTTAAATAATCTGGCTGATGGGAAATTGACTGACACGGAAATCAACCGCTTAAAAGGAAGGGTAACGCCATTAAATGAAATTCCTCTCACAGCTCCTTTACTCTTTTATTCAAACAATGAAGTAAACGAGGCTAATATAATAAGATTGAATCAAATTGAGGGTGAGTTGATTGATTGTTTGGCTATAGATTCTGCATCGGGAACAGGTACGGCGTCTAGAAAGCGATCGTTATTAGATAAAGCTAAAATAAAATCGCGTCAAGACTCTGGAAATTTATCGTACAATATAAGCTTAAAAATTGGTGCTCGCTATATGCTGACCTCCAATGTAGATATATTAGACGGATTAGTAAATGGATCCATTGGTGTATTGAAAAAAATTGAAACTTGTCCCATCAAAAACACGGGGAAAATGGGTGTCAAAAGAGTATGGCTTGAATTTTTAGACAGCGTGGACGTGGGAAAAAACAAAAGAAATCAAGCTTTTCGCTATATGATTCAAAACAATATTTCACACAAGTGGACTCCAATTGAACGATGTAAAAAATCGATTCACAAGACAAAAAACGGAGCCCTGTCTATTATTAGAAATCAATTACCTCTCATGATGGCCGAAGCCATGACAATTCACAAATCACAAGGTGCAACGTTCGAGGAATGTGCGGTAGGTTTAACTAAAAACATGTCAGCTCAACTTTATTATGTAGGTGCTTCTCGTAGTAAAAAATTAGATAAATTGTACTTTCACCCAGAGTTTCATCTTCCAAAACCACCTAAAGAAGATAATCCTATATTGAAGGCATTTGAAAGATTGAAACAAAATCCTGTCATCCCGAGATTCAAATTTCTACGTGAGTGCTGTGAGCCTTATGGTCTTCAAATGATGTATCATAACGTACAATCCCTCAACAAACATTACGAGGATATTAAAAGCGATCCATGTTTTATGAATAGTCATGTGTTGCTTTTCACCGAAACTTGGACTATCCCTAAAGATAATTTTCGTTTCGAGGGTTTTCATAGGCCACATGAAATTGTGAGTCATCTTTATAAGCGAAAACCTTCTGGCGTGTCCATTTATCTAAAAAGTAACATTTTCAACTCTTATGCTTATAAAAATTATCCAAATTATAAAACCGGGGTACATGTTAGCGTAGTGGAATTGAGACGATGCCGAATTGCTGCTTTATATGCGAAACCTCAATCATCCGTAGATGATATTTTGGAAGCAGTCAATGAAAGCCTACCAAATATTGAAGAAATGTTTACTATATTATTTGGAGACTTTAATATTGAAATGAATTCTGAAAAAGGATTAGAACTCAGAGATATTTTGGCCGATGTATTCGACATGCACATTCGAAGTGATCCCAAACAGTTTACGACAAACGGTAGGACATCAATAGATGCTATATTTTCTTCGAGACCATTGCTATGTTGCGGTGTTTATGAAAGTGTATTTAGTTATCATTTACCCCTTTACGCTCGATGTGATTCCAATCTTTTTCCTCCTGATGATGATTCAATGGATATATGTGAGGAACCCATAGTTCAATAAAAAAAAAAAAAAAAAAAAAAAAAAAAAAAAAAAAAAAAAAAAAAAAAAAAAATATTTCAGTTGATTTTTTTTTTTTTTTTTTTTTTTTTTTTTTTTTTTTTTTTTTTTTTTTTTTTTTTTTTGAAAAAAAAAACCATTTTCCCAATGGTTGTTGTAATTTCTCAAATTACAATTTTTTTTTTTTTTTTTTTTTTTTTTTTTTTTTTTTTTTTTTTTTTTTTTTTTTTTTTTTTTTTTTTTTTTTTTGTAGGGTTATGAGCTTAGACTCAACTCAGATTTCAGTTTCTAAAATATTTTGAAAGCTCCAAGTCTGGCTTGTCAAAAAAAAAAAAAAAAAAAAAAAAAAAAAAAAAAAAAAAAAAAAAAAAAAAAAAAAAAAAAAAAAAAAAAAAAAAAAAAAAACAGTTACAATATATAATATAATATATAATATAATATAATATATAATATAATATATAATATAATATATAATATAATATATAAATTTCTCCATACCTCCCCCTTTAAACAGTTTTCCCAATCGAGAAAACAAAAAAACCCAAAAACATCCCTAGACTCCACGGTTACTTAAAACCCTCCTTACTCAAACTATTGACTCGTCTCTACCTCCTTGATTACTCGAAAACTTTTCCTCGGAATTTTGAGCTTTCTGTCCACGGATATGACACTGAATACCAGAGCACGGTACATTCTATGTTTGAAGAAGTGAAAAAAACTAGCTCAGAAAGAAACATTTGTCCCTTCGAATGGAAAGAAAATGTCCAAGAAAATCGATTTCCAAAGATTTTACATGTCAATTTTGTATGTGAAAAATGTATTTATTTATTTATTTATTTATTTATTTATTTATTTATTTATTTATTTATTTATTATTTATTTTTTATTTATTTTTTCATGTAGGGTTATTAGTTCAAATTCAGTGCAAAAATATTTTCAAATTTACAAGTCTAAGAAATATAAGATTTGGTGAAAACTCCAAGTCTGGCTTGTCAAAAAAAAAAAAAAAAAAAAAAAAAAAAAAAAAAAAAAAAAAAAAAAAAAAAAAAAAAAAAAAAAAAAAAAAAAAAAAAAAAAAAAAAAAATGTAACTGAATTTTTTTTTTTTTTTTTTTTTTTTTTTTTTTTTTTTTTTTTTTTTTTTTTTTTTTTTTTTTTTTTTTTTTTTTTTTTTTTTTTTTTTTTTTTTTTTTTTTTTTTTTTTTTTTTGCCAAGCCAGACTTGGAGCTTTCAAAATATTTTAGAAACTGAAATCTGAGTTGAGAACCATGAAAACCATCTTTTCTTTACGTAAACTCATCTTCCGTAACCCCACTCAGAAGGTCTCAACCCCCCCTCCTTCCTCCTCTGAATCCTCTTCGCTCACTACATAGGGAATCATGCTCACCTCTCCGCCCGGCATCATAAAATTACAAATTTCTGCCTTCTTCTTCCCTTTCGCCATGTAGCCAGAAGCTTCGTAGCTCAATTCCCCTTTCGAATCTCTCTTTTGGCTCTGGATTCGGTTGACCGTCGACAAATGATCGTTGATTGAAAAAGTATACTTGACGCCCGCTTCTACGAGCAAAACGACGCCCCGACCTCTCGTTGCCATGCGATGCCGCAATTCCGCCTGCACAAACCATTTCCAGCGAAGGCTATTCAAGACCAGATTACTCCAGTAACTCGGATCGTCCATCTTCCAAAACGTGAGGTTGAGCAGCGTGCAAAATATTTTCTTTTGGCTGATAAAGAGTTTTTCCGTGTCCACCCATTGACAGTCTTCCACGTCCATGACCCAAGCCGTGGCTTCAGAGAGCGCCACGTCGGCTCGACTGTACGTAAATTCCACGTGCTCGTCCACGCGCTCGGGGTATTTCCGTAGGTACTTGACCGCGACGCACGTACTCGAGACGTACTGCTCCAATTTCTTTATTTTGCGGTAAATGGCATACTTTTTGGGATCGCGGCATCGGTAGTGCGCTTCCATGAGCACGTTACCCCAAATCACCCATCCCAGGCTCGGGTGCCGGATGCCATGGACATGGAGGGCATTCCAGACCGAATGCAGAATAGCCTGCGTCATGTACTCAATCAATCCGTTGACCTTTTTCTGGAAGCCTTTGGTGACGAGGGTCCCGTCCGCCCGTTCGTACACGTACCGCTTCTTCGAGAGGACGAGGAGTCGTTTCATACGCTGCTCATACTTTAGTTCCACGTCCCTCAGATTCAGAAACGTGTTGACGGGTTGGCAATGATCGTACGGATACTGATGCACCATCAGCGAGTCCGTGTCGGCGTAGCAGACGCGGTACCCTCGACTCTTGAAGTAGTGATAGGAACCGAGCAATTGGTAGCGGGATAAGGTGACGATGGTGATGGCAATGTCCAGGTACGCGAGGGGGGAATCCTTGTTGGCCATGACGCCGTACAGGGAATTGACTAATATTTTAATGCCCAGTTGCACATTGAAATGGTAAATATCGTGCGTCCGTTGCCATTCGCGTTGATGCCACTGCCGCATCTCGATAAAATGGCGCACAATGTGCGGCAAGAAGGCTTCGGTATGGGCATTGATGACAATGACGAAGGGATGGCGTTCCGGATCAAAGGCGGGGTAGTGAAATTGAGGCGTGCATGCCACGTCTTTTTCAAAATCGGCGTGCGAGTGCGTTTGGTACGGGATGCACGTCAAGTGCTGCCCGTACTCGGGTTTCAGCGCGAGCCAGTCCTCGCGGCTCAGGATGGTGCACGTCCCGTAACAGAGATTGCTGCTCACGAGCGTGCTCGGGTACATGCTCGCAAAGTCCAGGACCGAGACGTCCTCGTACAGTTGTTCGGGCAGGCAATAATTCAGAGCGCCCTGGTACGTGCGCTGATTCCCCAAGAGCTGCTGATGTTTGGTAAAATCGACGTGAAAAAATTTGGGATGGATGAAATAGCCGAGTCGCGTGCCGTACGTTTTAAACAGTTCGAGTAAATAGCGCGAATTGCCGAGATGCAAGGCCTCGACGGCATTGAGGGACGTGAAATTGGCACGCTCCACGAGGAAAGAGAGTACGTACTCTTTTTCAAAGAGGCGGTGCACTAAATACGAATCGTTTAGACAGTACTCGAGGTAGGTGCGAAACGTACCGAAATCTTGCGCGCGCGAGACAGTGTCGGGGCGCAAAGCGTGAAAACAGCGCTCGACATCCTCTTCTTCAAACAGGTCGCGGGACAGGGACCGCTGGCGATACCAACTCCAGATGCCGGTCGCTTTCACGGGCAGTTTGGTTTCCCCTTTCAATTTGATGCGCGCCACGTCGTCCAGTTTAAAACTGGGTAAATCGTACCTCGAAAAGGTTTTAAAGTAGGTATACAGGTCCAGGGTCAAGGCGTCGCGGTACGAGACGACCAGGTCCGTGCCGACTTTTTCGGATCGGTAGTCTTTCAAGAGGGAGTACATGCGGAGCCAGAGGAGACGCGCAAACAGGCAGGGTAAATCGAACGCGTTAATATTATACCCGGTCAGCACGTGCACGTCGTCGAGCAAGCGATGAAAATGAGTGAGGAGCTCCGGCTCGGTGAGGAAGGCGTTGGAATGAGAGGAGAGAGGTTGATGGATCCCTTCCGGCAGGAGATAGAGTAACCAATGCCGAACGCCCTGCCGCCGATTCCACTTGTAGAGGCTAATCATGACGATTCGATCCGTGGCATAGAGTCCCATGGGAACGTGATTGCCTTGGAGAGGTACCGACTCTAAATCGAAGGCGGCAAAAGTCCAATCGGGTGGATCTTTGCGATCGGGGAGGAGGACGAGCGCGTCGACGAGCCCTGGGAAATGGTCGTTCAACTCGTACCATTTATAATAAAAAGAAAAACACTGATACCGGAGACAGAGATCAATGTAGATGCGCGTCAACCAATCTTCTGGATCGTAATAACCCATTTTAAAACGGTTAAACAGTCGCCCCACATTTTTAATGGAAGCCGACGTGTAGACTTTATAAAAGGGTTTGGAACGGTAGTCCAATTTCCCTCGGGCGAGTCGCTCTTTGAAATAGGGTAAAATTTTCTTGGCCTCGCCGACTTGTTGGGGCAAGACACGACTGCCTGGAAAATGAAATTGAATGGCTTGAACGACGCGATCAATGTGATGGGTACAGACTCCGATCCATTCTTCATAATATTTTTCAATGACGTGTCGTTGACCCTCCTCGTTTAAAAAGGTAACGCGGACTTGAATGATGTTGTTTTGAGTGCGAAGGCGTTCCCAACGAATAGAGTAATACATGACTAGAGGACACTGGACACAAATGTATATATTGACTAATTTTTTTTTTTTTTTTTTTTTTTTTTTTTTTTTTTTTTTTTTTTTTTTCCTCAGATTTTAGTTTCTAAAATATTTTGAAAGCCCCAAGTCTCACTGGTCTAAAAAAAAAAAAAAAAAAAAAAAAAAAAAAAAAAAAAAAAAAAAAAAAAAAAAAAAAAAAAAAAAAAAAAAAAAAAAAAAAAAAAAAAAAAAAAAAAAAAAAAAATTCAGTTACATTTTTTTTTTTTTTTTTTTTTTTTTTTTTTTTTTTTTTTTTTTTTTTTTTTTTTTTTTTTTTTTTTTTTTTAGAGACAAGTTTCTTCGAAAAAAAAGTAGTATTGTGGAACATTTAATCCGTAAACATTTTGAAAATATTTTGACCCCTCTTCCAAGTCAATTGGCATTCTATTACCCACAATTGCTTTAGAGTTTTTCAATTCAACTAAAAAATCATAAACAATCATATGTATCCAAACAAAATCATCGTTTAACAGAGTGCAGAGTTCATTCGATATCTTATCGTATCCATCAAAATATTTCATTTGCAAGAATATCGATTCAAATAGCTCTTTTATCGAACCCACTTGGTCTTCATTCTTTATTCCAATCCATTTCTCTAAATAGGGATCCCAAGCGTAAAGTTTTTCCGTTTTAGAAACTGGTTCGATTCCTTTGACTACGGGAAAATAGTTTTGTTGAACCCATTGTAAACATTTTGCCATTTCAGACAAAGTATCAATTCTTAATATAAAACTCCATCCCAATCCGATATTTTTGGAAAAAATTCCTTCTCGTGTTTCTCTCGAAACTGCTTTAAATCCACAATATATAATGGTGTCCATTGTTAATTCTTTCGAGGCTTGGGGAAGGAACACATCGTGTTCGAATCCAGCCAACATCTCGTTAATATGTGGAAGAGATGGTTCTGAATTCACGATGAGGGGGAGGAGATGATTTACCACACTACAAGGTTTCCTTTTTCGTTTCTTTTCCATTTCGTGATATAATGCATAAAACACCGGTAAAAAATAGAGACCGTCGGAATCTTTCAAAATGGTCAAGAGGGGACTTTCTTCGTTCCTCAAATGGACGCATCGATGTCGAAGGGTTTGATCGATGAATTTAAAAATGCCCATTTCTTTTTCGTTCCGCGGTGGATTACAAAACTGGTTATACCAGGTTTTGAGTACTCTGTTTTGAAACGTTTGAAATTGTTTGAGGGATTCAGAATGGTGTTTGAGAAATTGGTAACAGTATGATCCACCCTCCTCTCCTGGTCTTTTCATTTTTTTCTCCAAGCGATTTTTAACAACTACGTGATAGGTACCGACAAAGCTCGTCCATGCAGCAG
>CAWVPG010000077.1:0-87026 GCA_963931845.1 Maratus michaelseni | reverse complement strand
AAACATTTTATCACAAGCATCAACAAAACTTTTTATCCTATATATTCCTTTATTCCAAAGTTATCGTTTTATCATCTTCTGCCATAGCAACATTATAAATTAAATTTCATTAAAAAAATGCACAGTAGTAGACAAATATTTTTCTAAATCGAATACTTATTGAAAAACTCAACACTTTAACAGAAGAATTCTTATTTCTTATTTAGATGTGGGAAAATTGTTTGTTGTCATTGCGTTTTTATGCTAAGTATCGTTTCATATTCGATTATTATTATGTCTATATTTGATGTGATTTTTTTTTCGTACTAATATTTTTCACTGTGGATTTTTGGTTGTGTAAGTAAATACTGATTTTTAATAGACATAACAAATTTTTATATTCATAATCTTTAGTTTGGTTGTACTGATTTTTATTTTTAATTTTGGTTTTAGAATTAAATTCATGAACTCCCGTGCGTAGAACGGGTTAAACAGCTAGTTGTTTTATTATTTGATGGGTATATGAAGTGTTGTGATCTCACCACTCTATTGTTTGTTTGAGCAAGTAATTAATACAGGTCTTTTAGAGTTAAATTGAAGAGATACCGTCATTGATAGTTATAAGTCAAGTGAACACACTTGATCAATTTTAAGATTATAAAATAAAACCCTACACATCTACTATATCAGAGAGAGTCCATAGATATTCCATGTAAATGGCTATCAAGTATGTAAGGATTACATGTGTCCACTGGTTTATTAATATTTACCATTTGACGTTCATGATCGTAATTAAATAAAATTAATAAATTGTACATGCGAAATATTTAATTTGTTACATTGTTTACCATTCGTCCCATAGCATTTTTTAACTGCCTTGTGAGTATCGTTGCTAGGAAACTAGTTTTACAGTAACGCTAAAGGTTAGTCGTTGCTGGACTTTCTAGGCCAGCGGGATCTACCTAATCTTTTTGATGACGCGTGAGTGAGTGAGTGAGTGACAAAAAATCGAAACTTTGAGTTCATATTATGTCGTCTGAACTAGAAAAGACAGAAACGTGAAATTTTAAATTTTGGTCTTATTTGCCACATACTCTATATAAACCAAGTTTCAGGTTTTTGGGATACTCCAGCGCAGAGATATGGTGGGGGTGGGGGGGGGGGGTCAAAAGTGGCCTGATATGCTTCCAGAAAAAGATGCTTACGGCTGTGCTCTCTCGACTTGGCGGAGGCACTCCCGTGCCTCCAGATAAAATGTACGTGAGAAATATTTAATTTGTTATATTGTTTACCATTTGTCCCATAGCATTTTTTAACTGCCTTGTGTGTATCGTTGCTAGAAAACTAGTTTTACAGTAACGCTAAAGGTTAGTTATTTCTCAAAGCGTAATTGATATTTACAATTCCTGATTTACGCTTGTAGTTAGATAAAATGTAATATTTTATATATTTTGAATGAATGATTATTATTTTTTATGTATCTTTTTCGTTATTTGTTCCATGAAATTCTATAACGCTATAAATATCGTTGAGAGAAAACTAATTTTATAGTAAAGCCGAAGAAACATTAACTTCGCATAACTTCACTTTTGCTCATAACCTTATAGAACTGATAAAACATTCCACATTTTAAAATCCGTATCATCCGACTTTTTTTCTCCAAAAACAGCGATTTTTATTGAAATGGTTGCCTTTTCTGGTGAAGTTCTTCATTGTCTTAAGAGTAGACGATTGAGACAAAACTAGTTTTACAGTAAAACTATGAGAAACTGATCGATGTTAAGAAATTTAAAAGGTACCTTTGATCCCTGTTTCTTTACGTCCTTTCCTGTGTACTTTTGATTCCCGTCTCTCTAATTATATAAATGATACAATGTGTAGAAATCGTCGTCTTTATTGATAGTTAACATTTGCTTCGAGAAATTCTTAATTAATTTAGAAATATCGTTGCAAGCGAAATAGACTTTAGATTTTAGTTAAGATAAATAAACCGTTGCACATATATTTTTAAAAGTTATTTATATAGTTTTATTTCCAGTTCACAATCTCACTTAACCCCTTCAGGGGCAAAGTAATATTGGAGGTAAAATACTGAAATGATTGATTGACACCAAGAATCATTCGAATTATTTTAAAATAAGTAAAAGCTTTCCTTCATGTACCTTATAAATTCAAAATTTGAATATAAAATTCTGGTGTCATTGTGGTATTTTGGGATTAAAATTAAGTGACATATATAATATACCGGCGTCCTTCAAGGGGTTAAATAACGTGTATAAATTATACATTAAAATACCAGGGGATTCAACCAGAGAGATTACATAACACACTGTTCGGTGTATATAGAACATAAATGGAAAACATTTTGAATTGAAAACGCTAATTGTTTCTTACTTTCTTCTATCTTTACAAGAAGAAAGTATTGGATTCATGAAAAGATTTTGACTTCCGGTTTTCAACGGATTTATACGTTTCAGAAGGTCCTGAAACGATTTGACTGTTTTTAGAAAATGTCTATCTCATATTAATAAGGATTACAGTGTCATATACTAATATACCTTAGTAGTATATGGTTAAATATCCCAAAAAATTAAAAAGATTAACACCCGATAATTTTTTCCAACATAAAGTTTCAAATTATTTACAAATTCAGTCCAGTGATCCATGGAAACCACTTTTGAGAAAGGACTACCCCCACCTAGAGCGAGGCGAAGGTTTTGGATGAGCAAGACGTTAGTAAAAGAAATTTTTCTCCCTGAAGAAGGTTGCGGATGCAACCGAAAGTACTCGGAGGTTTTAATAAATGAGTATTTTAGAGTTTAACATCTATTTATTTATTTTAATGTCACTTTTTAAGTAAGAAATGAACTTTTCGAGTTCATGTTATATTTTATGATTAACTCAAGGTGAATTTTGCATTTCGCCCTAAGATTTTGGAATGTGTTAAAAAGGAGCAGCAATTACAGAAAAATAACGTGAAGCTATTTTTCCTTAGCGCTTTTTTTTGTCTGTTTGTTTTTTATTTTTCTAAACATCGCACAATTTCAATTTTTACACCGTCTAATAGAGAGAAATGTACTTTCATCAGCAGTTTGAAAACTGCATCTTAATTTATTACTTTTTTTTTGTGTGTGATTTTTAAAATAATTTTCAAGCATGATTTAAAAAAAAAAATCTATCTGTATCGGCTGCAGCCCGATTACGGATGATTAAGCTGTTCGCATTTAAAAAAAATGTAAATAGTTCAACATTTGTTTTGGTTAATAATTCATAACGAAATTAAAATTTCGCGCAGACACACACACACAAAATTAACACATATATAATCAGACTAACACTGAACTAATCAAGAAGGCTGCTGTAATTAATGAAATCTATGCCAGTTACTTTATCTCCCTGATATGCGGCTAATACAAAAGTATCGCTTTTAATAGATTTCAGAACTGTATTTGAATACAAAAACTGATATTTTTCATATAGAAACGATTTTTGGTGTTGTTTGTGGGCATTCATAAAAACATGTTAAACGTTAAAAATCTGGTCGGAATCCCAAATCTTTCTTCTGTCTCATAGTACATGTTACTATTTCAAAATGACAGAGTATGAAGTTTGATGAAATTGTGTGCATTCATTCTTGCGATATGACTATCGCTAAATTTGCGTAGATCCTGAAAAATGTTACATAGAAGCACCACTTGTAGGGCTCTTTACACCAAAAATGAATCATCACCATCGTATATCAATGTTTAACGGAATTAAAAGTTTTATTAAATTTCATGCATTAGTTCTTGAGAGAGCGCGCCATCAAAATTTTGTCACACACAGACGCACATTTTCTAAAAACAGTCAAATCGTTTCAGGACCTTCTGAAACGTATAAATCCGTCGAAAACCGGAAGTAAAAAATGTTTCCTGAATCCAATACTTCCTCAAGCATAAGAAACAGCAATGCATTGAACCGTAAATGAAAGGAATTTCCGCCAATGGATGCCAAACGATTTTACAAAAAAAATTTAGCACTCTGTCTAGTTTATATTTTGCGGACGGGACAAAACGGGTTTTTGACACATCTATATCTCGCGTTCTATTTATGATAGAAACAAAATTCTTGATTTTATGGAATGGAGCGTGCCAAGGGACTAAGAATTCAAAAGTAAAGCAAAATCAGACGAATAGGTTTTCAGTAAATGCGATTTTAAAAGTGCTGTTTTTTGCACTTTTTAAATCTTGTTCAGACCAAAAACTGTTGACAGGGTTACAGCAATGTGTAATTATCGGACTTTTACGCAGTTTACGTTATTTGAATCGTTTTTATGAGTAGTTCGGACCTTTGTAAGTTTCATGTAAAAATATTAATTAGTTTTTGATTTATATCAGTTTAAAGTTATTGATTCCTATACTTAACATAGAGCAAAAAAATAATAAATGACCCAATTCTTTTAGGAATGGTCGTATACACATGATATTAAGATATGTTATTACACTCGACCCAAGTAAGCTTTCTATATAAAAAATCGTAACATTTAAGGTTCGTTTACAGGGTCTCACAAAAGATCTTTTCATATAGGGCTAAAGAGTTGTGTAATTATCCGATTTTTACGCGGTTTGCAGCATTTGAATTGTTTTTATGAGTAGTTCAAATGTTTAATATTTCGTGTAAAAATATTAATTAGTTTTTTATGTATACCATTTTAAAGTGATTTATTCCTATACTTAAAAAGCAAAAAAAAAAAAAAAAAAAAAAATGGTCTAACTCTTTTCAAAAAGAACGTAAGCGCATGATGTTAAAATATGTTACTACGAACGACCTAAGTTAGCTTCCTATTGGGAAACAGAATTGTAGAATTTATTGTTCGCTTACAGGGTAACTCAAAAGATTTTTTTAATAAGACTAAAAAGTTGTGTAATTAGCGAATTTTTACGTTGAAGTACATGATTCCTGTACTTAACACAGAGGAAAAACAATAGTAAATTGCACAACTTTTGTCAAATTGGCTATATACACAAGATATTCAAATATGTTACTACATCCTCTCTATTGTAAAGCGGCATTGAAGCATATACGTTTCGTTTACAGAGTCTCTTAGAATATCTTGATTATATTACAACTGATGTATATTTACTGAGTGAGATGTATTTTAATGATTTTACACTGTTTCAATCTCTGTAAGGTTTCATTATCTTGCTTTAAAATTTAATATGAGTTCATTTTGTCCGTCTGAAATCTCGTCGATGTTAAGCTCTAAATCTATTAAAATATAGTATTTTCATCGATTAAAAAAACTGTGTTTATTTATAAATATATAATTCTAGCGTATCAGGAATTGATTGAAATAGCGATTACAAAATTCCAACTTTACGTTCATGCGCTGAGTAATAGAATGCAAAAATGTTGCTACCCCAAGATTACAAGTTTTGCGTTTAAATATTTGCCGTTCATCGAATCTCCGGCTATGACGAACTTAAAATGCTAAATTTCGTATACAATAGGTGATCGGTAACGAACTGTTCGGTTTACGAACAAATCGGTTAACGAACACTTTCGCGTGAGATTTTTATGTTCAGAGAACGAACACCTCACGAAACAAAGCCATGATGAAGCAATGCCGTGTTTCATATTTGCCGAGCTATACTTATTGCCTCTATTTTCAACTTTGAGAACATTTTAACAGTTGCATACATATGTCCTAATTAATTCATGGACAGCCGGAGATTGGGGACCTATATTTTAGGATCACCGAATTGGAATGAACAGACTATATGAACCGAAATCACTTTAATAGTTTTTATACTTTTGCAAACGTTGCGAATTTTATATTTTTCAAATTCTCGAAATGTTGTGTTAAAAAACTTGAACAAATAAAAAATTTCTAAGGTGCTCAGTAATTTTCAAAAATAATATATTTAATATGTTAGTATAAAAATCACTGGAAATTTTTAGGCCGTGACTACGCTGCCGGCTGGTCGGTTTCCTAGTAATGGCCACTCCGCTGCCGTCCTACGAGTTTGTTTGGAATGTTGCTTTGTTTATTCGGAGTAGCGCCCTCTATCGGTTGCCGGCTGGCCAGGCCAGCCGGCAATATAAGATTGTTTTGTTGTGGTTAGATTTGGAAACCGGCTGGTTTAAAGAAGCACAGACAAATATGTTTTTCTTGGCTTCAGAGATTAATACAATGACTATATTTTAATTTTATTTTGCTTTCCACTTTCGATTTCTTTCTAAAGATGGATTAAATTAAATTTAAACAAATAAATATATTTAAAATTTAAATTTTTAAATAGTATTATTTAAAAAAGTATTAAATATAAAAAATTATCATTTTTAAAAATCTTAAATAGTATTATTTTAAAAAATATTAAATATAAAAAATTATCATTTAAAAAAAATTTAAATAGTATTATTTTAAAAAGTATTAAATATTAAAAATTATCATTTTTAAAAATATTAAATATAAAAAAAATATATTAAAATTTTAATATACATTTTTTAAACTAGCTGGTTTAAAGAAGCACAGACAAATATATCTATTTGGACCTTAGAGATGAATACAATTACTATATTTTAATTTTATTTTGCTCTGCGTTTTCGATTTTTTTTTTTTTTTTTTTGTAAAGATGAGCTAAATTTAATTTTAATTAAAAAAATTACATTTAAAATTTAAAAATAAATAAATAAAAATTTTAATTAAAAAAAAAATATATATATTCTAAATTAGTATTTAAAAAAATTAATATCAAAAATTAAATAAAAATTTAAATTAATATTTTTTAATAATTATTATCACTATAATTATTTTAATGAAATGAAAAACATTCTTTTTTAAAAATTTTCTAAGTAAAATTTTAACATCCACCAAAATATGAACAAACTGGAAGGCTATATGCTAAAAATTGGTCCGAGTTTAATATTACTCACATAGAACTAAATTAATTAACTTAAGGAAGTAACTTTTAATGTCTAGGTGATACCAGTACTCCTCATACTTGACTTAAGATTTCAGGTAAATAAAATATGATGGTTAAAACTCCTTAAGTAAAAAAGTAAATCCCAAATTCTGTTTGATGTGCAAAATATTTCATCAAACATATATCTGATAATTTTAGTACCAATATAACAATAACTCTATTCATCATATAAAAAGCAGTTTTCAGTTATGAATGGAACATTGGTCTTTACGAAGCATACTTTATTTAAAATTATGGCCTACTTTAATTTATATCAATTAGAGTTTGATGTTTTGAGATAAAATTGTGATTAAAAATTTCTGTAAAAATTCATTATCCAGAGACGTAG
Organism: Maratus michaelseni; assembly: GCA_963931845.1. NCBI lineage: Eukaryota > Metazoa > Arthropoda > Arachnida > Araneae > Salticidae > Maratus > Maratus michaelseni. The sequence continues at coordinate 79,754 of CAWVPG010000077.1, read as the reverse complement.
GAAATGAAAGGGCTTATAATACAATTTATTTAATATTTAAAACTATCAATAAATTTTTTTAACCTGTTAAAAGTTTATATTTTATGAAAGACCACCCCCCCCCCCCCTTCTACTCTATTTGTCTCATAATGTGATTGATAATCGTAACTCTGTATAATTTTTTATATTTTTAATCTTCTATCTAAAATAATTAAAATGTTTATTTCGTAATAATAGCATTAGTCTGGACGATTGATAATCGCAATCTGCCGATAACTTGAAAATGACTATTTGAAACGCCTCCTATATTTCTTTTTATTGCTATGCTAGTATCATCATCATAAACATCCTTGATTTAAAATCTACATTTGAATGACAAGAAGTAGTACAGCTGTTTCATCAGATATATTCTTTTCATTTCAAAAAAAAAAATTAGAAAATTTGAGCAGTGCATTAACTATTATTAGTTTCTGTATTATGTCCAATGCAAAGGATGGGAGGGACGTCATTCAAGAAATTTTGAGAAAATTCGAAAAAAAAAAAAAAAAAAGCTACGATGAATGCAAGTGTAGATATGTGAGACCCTTTCCTTTAAAAGTAGCCAAGGTTTGGCGAAAGACACAGATGATTGCCCGGATGACTGGATGATAGGCGTGTTTGAAGGCAGAGCCTTTGCAGCAACCCTGTACAAAACTCATTCGTCATTGTCATACTGCATCTTACTAAAATGTTGCCTTCTCATTGCTTTTTTCTTACTATTTCTCCCTTCTCAGTCCTCTTTTTTTTTTTCCTTTGCGCACAAGAGTGGATTAACAGAATGGTTTTCGCTTAATTTTTTCTCGGCATAAGATCCGTGTAGTTACAGCAAAGAATATAAAGAAAATATTCTTTGGTTAGAGGTCTGCACGGGCTCGGGCCTGGCCCGAGACCCGTACCCGGCCCGTCCCGCGGGCCGGGCAGAGCCGGCGGAGTGAAGGTGAATTTTCAAACGGGCCGGGCCGGCAGAATTAGAACAATTTTTTCAACGGGTCGGATCCAGGGATGTAGCTAGAAGTAAACAACAGGGGGTGCTCAAGAAAATGTAGGGGGGGGGGGGTCATACTATTTCTCTCTCTCTGACACATGCACGCGCAAACACAGATATATATGATCAAAGTACTGAGAGATAAATTATTGCATATTCATATTGTAGGCACTACGTTTCTTATTAAACTGTTTATAATAACTTTATTTGATGATAAGAAAAGTAAAAGCTGCAGACGCGAATGTAATGGAGGATATAAGGTGGATACGACTCATACGGTATACCTTCTGGATTATTTTAAGGAATACCGGATACCCTCTACTCAAAAACACTATAGCATATACTCTTTAGGGTACACTATATTGCCAAATGTGACCGGTCACTTGCGATTTTAGACGTTTTGTTAACTATCTAGAAAAATACATGAGGAATTAACCTGAAACTGCAGGTGTTTAAACAGTATAGTATAGCTTATATATTTCCGCGAAGATTTTTTTCACGAAACCCCATAGGGGATTGTCAACAAATTGAAAAAGAACGAATATCTTTTGTATAACCCTGTAAAAACTAATGTATCAAAGGTGTTCAAACTCGAGTTTTATGTTAATAATGGAAACGCTGCAAAATGAAAAATTTCAGTATATAACTTATGTAAAAGTCAATGTTTGCACCAGGAAAAGAACCTCAGATTCGTGGTCAGCGATCCAAAAAACATAAAAGCACCCAATATCAAAACCACACAAAAACTTTCCTTTATTTTCTACCAAATGACTGGGAGGATCGTGGAAGGTGAAGTTAAAAAAAAAAAAAAAAAAAAAAAGAAACAAAAGAAAAGAAAGAAAGAAAGCGAAAATGCGGTGTTCCATAGTTTTGTATACCTCGATATGTGATGGTTGGGAATCCGATAAGTAGAGGATGTAAAGTAGAACTCTAGGTGAATTCCTTTATTTATGTTTACGAATATGTTTTATTATTTGATGGGTATATGAAGTGTTGTGATCTCATCATTCTATTGTTTGTTTGAGCAAGTAGTTAATACAGGTTGTTAAGAGTTAAATTGAAGAGATACAGTCATTTATAGCCATAAGTCAAGTGAACACACTTAATAAATTTTAAGATTATAAAATAAAACCCTACACATCTACTATATCAGAGAGAGTCCATAGATATTCCTTGTAAATGGCTATCAAGTATGTAAGGATTACATGTGTCCACTGGTTTATTAATATTTATCATTCGATCGTATTTAAATATAATGAATAAATTGCCCATGAGAAATATTTAATTTGTTATATTGTTTGCCATTTGTCCCATAGCATTTTTTAACTGCCTTGTGAGTATCGTTGCTAGGAAACTAGTTTTACAGTAACGCTAAAGGTTAGTCATAGCTGGACTTTCTAGGCCAGCGGGATCTACCTAATCTTTTTGATGACGCGTGAGTGAGTGAGTGAGTGACAAAAAATCTAAACTTTGAGTTCATATTATGTCGTCTGAACTAGAAAAGACAGAAACGTGAAATTTTAAATTTTGGTCGTAATTGCCACATACTCTATATAAACCAAGTTTCAGGTTTTTGGGATACTCCAGCTCAAAGATATGGGAGGGGGGGGGGTCAAAAGTTCCCCGAGTTGCTTCCAGAAAAGGATGCTTACGGCTGTGCTCTCTCGACTTGGCGGAGGCACTGCTGTGCCTCCAGATAAATTGTACGTGAGAAATATTTAATTTGTTATATTGTTTGCCATTTGTCTCATAGCATTTTTTAACTGCCTTGTGAGTATCGTTGCTAAAAAAACTAGTTTTACAGTAACGCTAAAGGCTAGTCGTTGCACAAACCGTAATTGATATTTTAAATTCCTGATTTACACTTGTAGTTAGATAAAATGTAATATTTTATATATTTTAAATGAATGATTATTATTTTTTATGTATCCTTTTCATCATTTGTTCCATGAAATTCTTTACTGCCGTAACTACCGTTAAGAGAAAACTAATTTTATAATAAAGCCAAAGAAACATTAACTTCGCATAACTAACTTCACTTTTGCTCATAACCTTATAGAGCTGATAAAACATTCCCCATTTAAAAATCAGTATCATGAGATTTTTTTTCTACCAAAATAACGATTTTATTGAAATGATTGCCTTTTCTGGTGAAGTTCTTCAGTGTCTTAACAGTATAACGATTGAGACAAAACTAGCTTTACAGTAAAACTAGGAGAAACTAATCGATGTTAAGAAATTTAAGATGTATCTTTGATCCCCGTTTCTTTACTTCCTTTCGTGTGTACTTTTGATTCCTGTCTCTCTAATAATATAAAATACACAAATTGTAGAAATCGTCGTCTTTATTGATAGTTAACATTTGCTTCAAGAAATTCTTAATTAATTTAGAAATATCGTTGCAAGCGAAATAGACTTCAGATTTTACTTAAGATAAATTAACCGTTGCACATATATTTAAAAAAAGTTATTTATAGTTTTATTTCCAGTTCACAATCTCACTTAAATAAAGTCTATAAATTATACATTAAAATACCAGGGGATCCAACCAGAGAGATTACATAACACACTGTCCGGTGTATATAGAACATAAATGGAAAATATTTTGATGTGAAAACGCTAATTGTTTCTTACTTTCTTCTAACTTTACAAGAAGAAAGTATTAGATTCATGACAAATTTTTGACTTCCGGTTTTTGACGGATTTGTACGTTTTAGAAGGTCCTGAAACTATTTGACTGCTTTTAGAAAATATGTGTCTCATATTAATAAGGATTACAGTGTCCTATACTAATATACCTTAGTTGTATATTGTTAAATATCCTAAAAAAATCAAAAAGATTAACACCCGATAATTTTTTCCAATGTTTCAAATTATTTACAAATTCAGTCCAGGGATCCATGGCAAACACTTTTGAGAAAGGACCCCCCCCCCCCCCACCTACTGCTAGTTGCCGAAACGTCAGTTGAGGCTTACTGTGGAGACCCGAAAAGTTTTTGGTTTCTGTCTGTCTGTCTGTTTGTCTGTCTGTCTGTCTGTTTGTCTGTCTGTCTGTCTGTCTGTCTATCTGTCTGTCTGTCTGTTCCGCGATAACTGCCGCAAAAATGATCCGATTAGTTTGATTTTTGGTAGGTATGTTGGTGAGGTACCCGGAATTAGCTGTATAGTTTTTAGTTATGTTTGGTTCATTCGTTCGGAAAATATAAAACATTTCTTTTTAGGTCATAATGCTTTCCTATGGGAATTCAGACGATTTTGAAAATTTTCATCCATTGAAATAAAATGGCGCATTTGATTAATGTATTTAATGTGTAAGTTATGAAGGCTAAAATTTATCAAGTCAGGTCTTAAATTATTCAAATTAATTTGAAATTTTGTTAATACATTCGTCAGATTTTTTAAATTAGGTGTACAACGTTTGGTGCAATTTTATACATCTGTTCTAATAATATAATACATTTTATTCTATCATTTTTTGCAAATTTTAAAATGTATTTATTTTTATTTTCCTCTGTAATTTAATCGTAACCTAGCAACTACATTTTAAAGAATATCAAAATAATAAAATTCAAATAACTCAAACGATTTTGCTACAATATTTTATTCGCAAAATAAAATAGTTTTGAGTGATTTTAATATTTTATTGAAATAAATGAGAATTTATTTTGAAACACGTTACCTTTTAACTACTATAGAATGATAACCGAAACATTTTTACATGAGATATTCATTTTCTGGAAGGGATATGGAATTTTCGTGGTTCAAAATTAGTATTACTTTTAAAATAGGATATAATATCTCGAACAACGAGATGGTTAATCTAAAGAAATTAGCTTAGTAAAACGCATCCATACAGCCTGAAATAGCACTATTACTGGAAAATGAGATCATACAAAGTTATCACAAAAAATACTTTACAGCGCCAAACCACGGTTGCTATTTAGTGAATTGGCAGTGGGCACGATTATGAATGATTACCCAATAAGTTTAAAAGTTTCTAAATAAGCCAATTTTGGGGAGATTTTAGTATGCTATTGCCATCGAGTTAGATCAGGATGTACTTAGGTAAAATAAATATTATAGAATGACCATCAAAACTGTTTTCCGAAACAAAAGTTGCAATAGCACTAGATTTCTGAAATAGATATAAGTGAAAAAATTCAATTTACATTTCCATAAGTTGCTTTTGTACACGAGATATTATTCAACCTATTTATCAGATGCGAGTGTTTCGTGGTTGGCAGGTAAGTAAATATTGCTATTTAGGCATTAGGATAACGTGAAATTATTTTCGAAATTTTTGCTTATTCTGATAAAACCACTGTGTACAACGAAATCCAAGATATACTAGAATCATTCACACATTCAATAGTAAATCACGAATATAAATTTGTTAAGATTAGGGGGTGGGGGTTCAGGGGGACTCTGCTCCCCTGAAGAAATGTATTTTTTTAATCTAAAACATAGATTAAGAAGTTCATAAGAATGTCAGAATATTATTGCATAAACCGTGTTTAATTAAACGTTTCTAATTTCTGAAACCTTCAAATTATTTTAAAAGCGTATAAATATGTAAGTAGTAATTTAAAAAAATTAATTTGCGGATTGTAAGATGTTAAATATTATGAAAAGTGAGATAAAAAAAAACATTGTCTTTCAGAGCTGACGTTGAGGCTCCTGATCTGTAGATTTACTAGTTGCCGAAACGTCAGTTGAGGCTCACTGTGGAGACCCGAAAAGTTTTTGGTTTCTGTCTGTCTGTTCCACGATAACTGCCGCAAAAATTATCCGATTAGGTTCATTTTTTGTAGGTATGTTGGTGAGGTACCCGGAATTAGCTGTATAGTTCTTAGTTACATTTGGTTCATTCGTTCGGAAAATATCGAACATTTCTTTTTAGGTCATAATGCTTTCCTATGGGAATTCAGACGATTTTGAAATTTTTCATTCTTTGAAAATAAAATGGAGCATTTGATTAATGTATTTAAACGGTATTCTATGAAGGCTAAAATTTATCAAGTCAGGACTTAAATTATTCAAATTAATTTTAAATTTTGTTAATAAATTTGTTAGATTTTTTAAATTAGGTGTATAATTTTTGGTGCAGTTTTATACATCTGCTCTAATAATATAATACATTTTATTTTATCATTTTTTTGCCTTTTTTAAAATGCATTTTTTTCTCTTTAATTTAACCGTAACCTAGCAACTATATTTCAAAGAATATGAAAATAATGAAATTCAAATAACTCAGACTACTTTGCTGCAATATTTTATTCGCAAAATAAAATATTTTCGGATGATTTTAGTATTTTATTGAAGTAAATGAGAATTTATTTTGATATAAGTTACCTTTTAACTACTGTAGAATGATTTCCGAAACATTTTTACATGATGTATTATTCATTTTCTGGAAGACATGTGGATTTTTCGTGGTTGAAAAATAGTATTATTTTTAAAATAGGATAAAACCTCTCGCACAACGAAATGATTAATCTAAAGAAATTAGCGTAATAAAACGCATCCATAAGTCCTGAAATAGCACAATTACTGGAAACTGAGATCATAAATAGCTATCACAAAAAATACTTTATATCGCCAAATCACGTTTGTTATTTAGTGAATTGGCAGTGGACACGATTATGAATGATTACACAATAGGTTTAAAAGGTTCCAAATATGACTAATTTTCTTTTTTTCTTTTTTTTTTTGGGGGGGGGGGGAGGGGTGGCGGGGGATTGGGGATTTTAGTATGCTATTGTCACCGAGTAGATCAGAATGTACTTAGATAAGATCATACATCTAAATATTATAGAATGACCACCAAAACTGTTTTTCCGAAACAAAAATTGTAATTACACTAGATTATTAAAATAGATATAAGTGAAATATAGTAGATTCAGTTTACATTTCCATAAGTTGATTTTGTACAAGAGATATTATTCAACTTATCCATCAGATGCAAGTGTTTTGTGGTTGGAAGGTAAGTAAATATTGCTGTTTGGGTATTAGAATAACATGAAATTATTTTCCAAACTGTTGCATTATCATAATAAAACCACAGTAGAAAACGAAATCCAATATATACTATAATCATTCACACAATCAATAGGAAATCACGAATATGACTTTAACAAGATTATTTGGGGGGGAGGAGCAGGGGGAGGGGCAAGCCCCCCCCCTGAAGAAATGTACTTTTTATCCAAAACATTTCATGAATAAGAAGTTCCTAAGAATTTCAGAATATCATTGCATAAACCGTGTTTTATTTAACGCTTCTAGTTTTTGAAAACCTTCGAAGTATTTTATATGTCTATAAATACTAATGTATATAATATAAAAAATTAAATTGCGGCTTGTAAGATGCTAAATATAAAAAGTGATATTAGAAAACAATGATTTTCAGAGATGACGTTGAGACTCCTGATCTGTAGATTTACTAGTTTACTAATTTTTATTTATTTATTTATTTTATTTTTGTGTTTTTTAAAATAATTTTCAAGCATGATTTCTAAAAGAATTGGCTGCAGCCTGATTACGATGATTAAGCTGTTCGCATTTAAAAAATGTAAATAGTTAAGCATTTGTTTTGGTTAATAATCCATAACTAAATTAAAATTTCGCGCACACACAAAATTAACGTATATATAATCAGACTAACACTGAACTAATCAAAAAGGCTGCTGTAATTACTGAGATCTATGTTAATCTCTTTAGCTCCCTGATATGCGGCTAATACAAAAGTATCGCTTTTAATAGATTTCAGAACTGTATTTGAATACAAAAATTGATATTTTTCATATAGAAACGATTTTTGGTGTTGTTTGTGGGCATTCATTAAAACATGTTAAACGTTAAAAATCTGGTCGGAATACCAAATCTTTCTGCTATCTCATAGTACATGTTAATATTTCAAAATGACAGAACGTGAAGTTTGATGAAATTCTTGAGATATGACTATCGATAAAATCGTGTAAATCCTGAAAAATGTTGCATAGGGCTCTTTACACCAAAAATGAACCAGCACCAACTTATATCAATGTCTAACGGAATCTAAATTTTTTTTAATTTAATGCATTCATTAGTTCTTGAGATAGAGCGGCCACAAATTTTTTGTCATATGCACACACAGACAGACAGTTTTAAAAAAACAGTCAAATCGTGTTAAAGACCTTCTAAAACGTATAAATCCGTCGAAAACCGGAAGTCAAAATCTTTTCATGAATCCAATACTTTCTTCTTGTAAAGATAGAAGAAAGTAAGAAACAATTAGCGTTTTCAATTCAAAATGTTTTACATTTATGTTCTATATACACCGGACAGTCTGTTATGTAATCTCTCTGGTTGGATCCCCTGGTATTTTAATGTATAATTTATAGACGTTATTTAAGTGAGATTGTGAACTGAAAATAAAACTATAAATAACTTTTTTTAAATATATGTGCAACGGTTAATTTATCTTAAGTAAAATCTAAAGTCTATTTCGCTTGCAACGACATTTCTAAATTAATTAAGAATTTCTTGAAGCAAATGTTAGCTATCAATAAAGACGACGATTTCTACAATTTGTGTATTTTATATTATTAGAGAGACAGGAATCAAAAGTACACACGAAAGGAAGTAAAGAAACAGGTATCAAAGATACATCTTAAATTTCTTAACATCGATTAGTTTCTCCTAGTTTTACTGTAAAGCTAGTTTTGTCTCAATCGTATACTGTTAAGACAATGAAGAATTTCAGCAGAAAAGGCAACCATTTCAATAAAATCGTTATTTTGGGAGAAAAAAATCTGATGATACTGATTTTTAAATGGGGAATGTTTTATCAGTTCTATAAAGTTATGAGCAAAGGTGAAGTTAGTTATGCGAAGTTAATGTTTCTTTGGCTTTACTATAAAATTAGTTTTCTCTCAACGGTACTTACGGCAGTAAAGAATTTCATGGAACAAATGATGAAAAGGATACATAAAAAATAATAATCATTCATTCAAAATATATAAAATATTACATTTTATCTAACTACAAGTGTAAATCAGGAATTGAAAATATCAATTACGTTTTGTGCAACATTTAACTTTACTGTAAAACTAGTTTCCTAGCAACGATACACACGAGGCAGTTAAAAAATGCTATGGGACGAATGGCAAACAATGTAACAAATTAAATATTTCGCATGTACAATTTATTCATTTTATTTAAATACGATCAGGAACGTCAAATGGTAAATATTAATAAACCAGCGGACCCGTGCGACGATTTCGCATTGCAATCTAATATTTTTTTTAATCAATATCTAATATTTTTTAGATGCAGGATAGAACTTCTAAAGGAAAATTAAGGATATCTACAAACAACATGAGTCCAGCTTGAATATCATTTCCTTTATCCCATAAAACCTACAGTAAAAACTGATTAAAGATAGCAAAAGGCACGCGCGAGGAAAAAAAATAACAATCTTATTTCAACTGAATCGTTATTGTTTGGGAAAAAACATAGGAGAAAGAAAAGTAATTTGAATGCGCATAAAATACAGTTTAATTTAATATAACAAAGCATACATTTTAGGTTACACTTGAAATACCACTGCTTCGATCGATCGATGGTGTATTTTTCTTCAAAACATTTGAATTTGAATTTTTCTTTTTAATTATAAATGTAAAATAAACACGTGCGGACACGTCCCAATTTATCGTTTTTGTACTAACACACACACACACACACATATATATATTTATAATCAAATATTGTTGAGCTCGATATAATCCGATATTTTATTTTTGTGGCAACACTGACTTGAGAAAAACCTTTCGTTACAATGCTAATTTAATTTTTAATTAACTACAAATTTTTAATCAAAAAACCTATTTTACGAAATGGAGTGTACTAGGTCAGAAGCCAGTTCAAAAACCTTACTATTACTGATATCTTAATCGATGTTGTGCGGTTTTGTAAATGCATAGAAAAAGGGATGTTGACAACAGAAATAATATATACGAAGATTATTGAAACGTGTGTCGTGATAAGATTTTTTTTTTACCTTTACTGTTAAGCTAATTTTACAGCAACAATACTTCTAAGAGAGTAAAAAAAATTAAGAAATGAGAAAAAGAGAAAAAAATATATATATAATTTAGAAGTTTAATTATAGCATGGAAAATATCAATGGAAAATATATAGAATGAAAAATATCAATTACTAGCGGAAATAACCGGCGTTATCCGGGGTTTTAAGAATCTTTGTGTAGAAAAATCAATTTCAAAATTAAACATGTTGTACAGAGAAATTAAAAATATTAAAATATGTCATATTTCTATAATCGGGGTTTATCATGATTCAATAAGTTCCTCAAACTAATATATTTACCGTTCTCTATTACTCCTATTGATACTCGCTTTGTATGATTCTCAAACATTTGAAAAAGTCCGTTAAACTTTCAATAGGACGTCATATTTATTTTCTTTTTCATTCTTTAATGACGTCCTATTTAAACGGTTTTCTGTACTTACACATACTCATGTGACGTGATTTTTAATAACGTGAATTAACCTATATTATTCACAACTAAAAAGATTTTTCGAGAATTAAATAAAAATCATGCACTCGTGACATCATAATTCACTTTTATATTTTAAAAGAATTATAAGGCTACCATAATTTGTGACTCGTGCTATAGCTACGCAATACACGCAATACACGTCAGGACACATTGCCGTTATCATTATCTTTTTACGCGTGAAGGTTTCGCTATGGTACTCCATTGTGAAATTTGTAATTTTTGAAATTCAATATTTGAAAAAGGGCATAATCGTTATATTTGAAATTTATATCAAGAAAAATACAATTTTTTACCTTTCTAACGCAGTTTGTCTAACAATTTTGTGACAAATAATTTTCGAGTTATTAATTTTTTCAGTAACTTCAAATGTTTCATTTTTCGAGATTAATCTGTGGCAGTGATTAGCGAAAAAGCCAGTCGTCAGCAACGCGTAGCTTTTTATTAAAGAGGATTACATTTCTCCGCAGGGAATAGAGTCTCTTAGCTTTAACATAAAATTATTTTTCTAGCAATCACATTTCAAACACAGTAAGGAAATTCAGAATTTATTCATTTTATTTAAAGACGAGCATGAAGGTAGAATGGAAAATATTAATAAATTATTTTAATGTGTATAGCGATAACATTTTAAGGTCCTGTGTGAAAGGCCTCGGCGAAATTTCACGCTGACATTTTTTTTTACAAACTTGTATTAGAAATTTTTGTTTTCATGGATTTTTTGCTTGTCTTGGGAGTATCGTTGTTAGGTTAATTTTACTGTAACGCTAAAAGGTTAATCGTTTCACAAAAAGTAACTGATATTTTCTATTCTTCCTTCGCCATCATTTCAAAATCAAGAACACAATTTATAGTAGAAATGTTTAATTTTTTTACATAGTTTTTGGGTCGGGTTTTGGGTTGATTTTAAATAGAATTTTTGGTTCAGGTGATTTAAAAGTTATATAAAGGTAAAACAAAATTAAACTTTTTTACTATATGCGAAGGATTGCGAAGGAAGAATAGAAAATATCAATTACTTTTTGTGCAACGATTAACCTCTTGCATTACTGTAAAACGAGTTACCTAGCAACGATACTCACAAGGCAGTAAAATATTTATAGAACGAATAGCAAAAAATCCACGCAAATGAACATTTCTAATACAAGTTTTTTTTTTTTTTTTTTAATGTCAGAGTAAAAATTCGTCGAGGCCGGGACACGAAAACATGAACATTTGCATTTAGCAGTGAACGCTCTATCATCTAGAGCAGCCATACTCAGGTGGCTCAGAGACCTTTTATGTGCGGCCCGAGATACATAATCAATAACCTCTATTTATTACATTAATTGAGATATGTATAAAAAAATTTATTTTCACGGGAAGACAAAAACTGTCCTATTATTTGAAATTACTAATTTAAAATGATCTTAAATACCATTTCTTTATTCAAATGTTCTTTTTACATGTAGTTCTATTTGTGCTATAGTGGTGTATTCATTTCTAAATCTTCAACACTAAACCAGTATTATTCCAAATTTATTACATTTGCACTATACATTTCTACACTTAAAAAAAAAGTTTTTGTATTGAGAAAACGATTAATTTATTAAAGAAAATCAGCTTATTTTTTTCTTTAGAACTTGGAAATGCTACATTGTTATATTATTACGTTTAACTAAAAATTCTTATTAGGGTTGAACGTTTACCGTGGAAAAAATTGGCTGCGAAATGTTTTATACCACTATTTGTACATCATTTGCATTTGAAATCTACCACAAAGTTTATTGTTTGAAAATAGTGGTGTTAAAAGTTTTGGTAATATTTCTTTTTCGACAAACATTCAATCCTACTGATTATATTAACTTTATTATATAGGTTTGTTATATACTACTTTTTTTTTAATCTTACTATTTAAATTACCCATTTTTTTACATCTACCCTATATATATAAAATCCTAATGAAACGAATTTGTGAAACGATTTTATGAAACGAATTTATGAAACGATTTTATGAAACGACTGTTAAAACGACTGATTATGTTTCAGGGCTATTTTTAATAAAATATTAAACGCTTGATGGTGAAATTAATACCAATTGTCCATAAAAATCCGCGGATGTCAAAACTGGTAATAGAATTTTGAAATTGGAATTAGTTTTCGAAATATTAATTTTTTTCTAATTTTAATGACATTTCTGTAATGATGGCAACTAATTACTCAGTTTTTTGTGACAAAAAAGGGAAAAAAATTGAAAAGGATCCCGATAGGGATTATTGATTTCTTTTTATTCGTCATTTTCAAATTGAAATTGAATTTATCTTTTATTTCAATCGATAATGCAGACAAAATTGTGATCAAATTATGTTTTTCAGGAAAATTTGAAAAAAAAATCACATTTCTATCGTCAGGATTCAATCGTCTGTCAGCATTTAATTTAATTTATAAACTGAAAATATTTTGAATAAATTCGTCCAAATGACGTCATTTATATAAAAGCAAAAGAAAGGGGGGGGAAAAGGAATTAATAGTAATTATTATTTATTGATATCATTTTGTTATTTTTTTGGAAAATTTAATTAAACGAATTTATAAAATCACTAATTCGGATATTTGAAACGAATATATAAAATAATAATTGTCCAACTGAACGGAAGGAGAATTAAAAAAAAACGTCAAGACCCTTATAATAGAAAAGCACCAAAAGTTCATTTTTTTTTTTCATAACTTTTGGCAACAAATCTATGTATATTAACGAATCTATCCCTTTTTGAAACTCGAATTACGCCAAACCTAAAAGCAAAGAATTCTATACTGGAAAAGAACCCGATTTGCTTATGGACAATATTCAAGTGACATAACATGGTGTAAAATTATCGCGGATAGCAAATTTGTTTAAATATCTCATCAATTAATGCCGAATAAATGCAGGCATGCATGCACAAAATATTTAATTAATTTTGTATGATAAATAATTATTAGAAAATTCGTATACACATATTAATAGAAATAAATAATTTACATATTTAAAATAACATGAAAATATGCATGATGGTGCATTAAAATAGAGAGAAAATTAAAACCTGTAACTGAAAATGTCTATAACATAGTACTTTTCAATACCGTGATTCTTAATGTTATTCACAAGCAGATGGAATTTTTCTCATCCTTAAACGCAAAGGAAGAATAGAATACAGATCGTTGTTATAAAAGTCCCAGAGGTAGCCACAATTTAAACCTAGCCATTTTATACAAGCTGGTTTTCAAGCTGTAATTGATTTTACTTATCAATCCCGAAAACAGTCGTCAGTTGTCGCAACAGCTATGTATCAGGCCATGATAATAAAAAAATGCCCCATTAAAACGTTAAAAGCATGGCAACCCAATTACAGATTTACCAATATTTTAAAAATAAAGCACGCTGTCATGTTTTTAAAGGCCTCGAAGTCTGAGCGGGGGTTGGCGAGCGTAGCTCGCAGGGGGTAGGCCCCCTAGTTATAATATAATTGTGTTGCGGCTCGCCGAACGTTCCAAACAAATGTTTACGGCCCGCGACACAATAAGGTTCAGTATGGCTGATCTAGAGCAATGCATCGGGTTGGGTTAGATGATTTTACCCGGATCCGACCTGACCCTTGGATCAGATCGGGTTGACGCTAATTTTTTTTCTTTCTGGGTGTGGTTGACTTTAAATATTTCGGGTTCGAGTCGGTTTCGGGTTGGGTTTTGACTCCTTGAGGTCGAGTTCGGTTCGAAACGATTTTTCAAAAGAAAGTCCTGAAAACTTTTCAAATAGAAAATACTATATATTCGACAATTAATGAGTGTGTGTTCATCTATACTAATATTATAAAGTAGTAAAGATTGTTTGTTTGTTTGTAGGGGTAATCTCTGGAACTACTGAAGCGATTTCAAAAGTGATGGTGGAAAATTGACTGTGACAATCCCTGCTCCAACATAGGCTATATTTTATGTCGGTACCACTACCCCAGGGGGGTGCAGAAGCGAAAAACGTTCTAAAATTTCGATTTTTTTTATACTGAAGGAGCTAGAAACATGAAATTTGGCATGGTAGTTACTTATAAGATGTAAATGCTGTCTAAGAACAAATTCTAAAAAAAATTCGAAATTTAAAAGGAGTGAGATGAGCGAAAATCGTTCTAAAAACATTCTAAATTACAATTTCTATGGAATCTCTGGAACTACAGAACCGATTTCAAAAGTGATGGTGGAAAATTGATTGTACAATCCCTGCTCCAACATAGGCTATATTTTATGTTGGTGCCACTACTCCCAGGAGGGTGCAAAAGCGAAAAACGTTCTAAAATTTCGATTTTTTTTTTTTTACACTGAAGGGGTTAGAAACATCAAATTTAGCATGGTAGTTACTTATAAGATGTAAATGCTCTCTAAGAACAAATTCTAAAAAAATTAGGAATTTAAAAGGACGAGATGAGCAAAACGCGTTCTAAAAACATTCTAAATTACAATTTCTATGGAATTTCTGGAACTACAGAACCATTTTCAAAAGTGATGGTAGAAAATTGATGGTAACAGTCCCTGCTGTAACATAGGCCATGTTTTTTATCAGTGCCACTACCACAGTGGGGAGAGGTGCAAGAACGAAAAACGTTCGGAAATTTCGATTTTTTTTATACTGAAGGAGCTAGAAACATGAAATTTGGCATGGTAGTTATTTATAAGATGCAAATGCTCTCTAAGAACAAATTCTAAAAAAATTCGAAATTTAAAAGGTTAAGATGAGCGAAACACGTTCTAAAAACATTCTAAATTACAATTTCTATGGAATTTCTGGAACTAAAGAACTGTTTTCAAAAGTGATGGTGGCAAATTGATTGTGACAGTTCTTGCTGTAACATAGGCTATATTTCATGCCGGTGCCACTACCCCCAGGAGAGTGCATGAGCGAAAAACGTTCTAAAATATCGATTTTTTATATTGAAGGTGTTAGCAACATGAAATTTGGCCTTGTGGTTACTTATAAGATGTAAATGTTCTCTAAGAACAAATTCTAAAAAAATTCCAAATTTAAAACTGTGAGATGAGCGAAAAGCGTTCTAAAAACATTCTAAATTACAATTTCTATGGAATCTCTGGAACTACCGAACCCTTTTCAAAAGTGATGGTGGCAAATTTTTGATGATAATCCCTGAACCAACATAGGTTATATTTTACTTAGGTGCAACTAATCCCAGGGTAATGCAGGAGCGAAAAACGTTCTAAAATTGCTTTTATATATATATATATACTGAAAGAGCTAGAAATTTGAAATTTGGCATTCTGGTTACTTATAAGATGTAAACGCTCTCTAAGAACAAAAAAAAAAAAAAAAATCGAAACTTAAAAGGGTGAAATGAGCGAAAAGCGTTCTAAAAACATTCTAAATTACAATTTCTGTGGAATCTCTGGAACTACAGAACCTATTTCAAAAGTGATGGCGGTAAATTGATGGTGAAACTCCCTGCTCCAACATAGGTTATATTTTATGTCGGTGCCACTAATCTCACGGGGGTGCAAGAGCGAAAAACGTTCTAAAATTGCATTTTTTTTTATACTGAAGGAATTAGAAATTTGAAATTTGGCATTGTAGTTACTTAAGATGTAAAGCTCTCTAAGAACAAATAAAAAAAATTGAAATTTAAACGGGTGAAATGAGAGAAAAGCGTTCTAAAAACATTCTAAATTACAATTTCTCTGGAATCTCTGGAACCACAGGACCGATTTCAAAAGTAATGGTGGCAAATTGATGGTGACAATCCCTACTCCAACATAGGCTATATTTTATGTCGGTGCCACGAACCTCTATGGGGCGCAGAAGAGAAAAATGTTCTAAAATTACGACTTTTTTATACTGAAGGAGCTAGAAATTTGAAATTTGGCATTGCAGTTACTTATAAGATGTAAAAGCTCTCTAAGAATAAATTAAAAAAAAATTCGAAATTTAAAAAGGTGAAATGAGCGAAAAGCGTTCTAAAATTATTCTAAATTACAATTTCTATGGAATCTCTGGAACTACAGAACCGATTTCAAAAGTAATGGTGGCAAATTGATGGTGACAATCCCTACTCCAACATAGGCTATATTTTATGTCGGTGCCACTAACCTCTATGCGGTGCAGAAGAAAAAAATTTTCTAAAATTACGACTTTTTTATACTGAAGGAGCTAGAAATTTGAAATTTGGCATTGTAGTTACTTATAAGATGTAAAAGCTCTCTAAGAATAAATTTAAAAAAAATTCGAAATTTAAAAGGGTGAAATGAGCGAAAAGCGTTCTAAAATCATTCTAAATTACAATTTCTATGGAATCTCTGGAACTACAGAACCGATTTCAAAAGTGATGGTTGTAATCCCTGCTCCAACATCCTCTTTAATATAAAGCTAATGTGTTGCTGACGACTGGGTTTTTCGCTAATCTTTGTCACAGATTAATCTCGGAAAATGAAACATTTGAAGTTATTGAAAAAAATAATAGCTCGAAAAGTATTTGTCAGAAAATTGTTAGACAAACTGCGTTTGAAAGGTAAAAATTGTATATTTCTTGATATAAATTTCAAATTTAATGATTATACCATTTTTCAAATATTGGATTTCAAAAATTACCAAATTTCATACTGGAGTACCATAGCGAAACCTTCACGCGTAAAAAGATAATGATAATTGCGACGTGTCCTGACGTGTATATTGGCTATAGCACGAGTCCCAAATTATAGTAGCCTTATTATTCTGTTAAAACATAAAAGTGAATTATGAAATGTCAATATTTTGTTTGATTAAAGGTTCGTTAAGAGAAATTGACCAGCGTAGCGGGCGTAGCTTGCTAGTTTTTACATAAAAAAGATAAAATTGATATTAAAGATGTAATTGTAGACTATTTTTTCATAATTGTATTAAAATATGGATTGATTTTCTGTCACTTCGAGTTCGGGTTTGTATATTTCGTGTTCAGATTTTGGGTTGACGAAATTTTTTTTGTCGTTTTGAATCGGGTTTTAGGTTGATTTTACACCCAGAAGAAAGTTTTGTTGGAACAACAAAAATTTGGTTGACCCAACAAAACTTTTCGTTTAAATATGTGTCAATGGAAATTTTGTTTGAATCAACAAAAAAATACTGTTTATTTTATTTTTTTTTTTTTGCAATTCCAACAAGAAAAATTTTATATCGTCAGCAAAAAAAGTTTTGTTAATTCAAGCAAAATGGTTCAATTTTACTTGAATGTTGAATTAACAAAATTCTTTTTGTTACATAAATATATGCTATGTGTTATTTTAAAAATCTATTTTCTTTTTTCAACAAAATATATTTTGTTTATTTAAATAATAAAATATGTTATATTACGAACTTGTTTTGCTTATACTACAAAAACTTTTGTTAAATGAACCAATCTAATATGTAACTAGCCGCCACTGGCGACCAGTTTGGTCGCCCTTAAATGTATGTTAAGCATTGTAACAAATTATTTTTATTCATAATTTATTTTTTTCCTTAATCCCTCGCATAACTGGAAGAATCTAATAGACAAATCAATAACGTTTGCGATCGCGGTAGCATTTCGCATATTTTTTGTTGTTATGTATTTCATCTTTCTTGACAAAAACCGCTTAACCCACTTAAGAATTTATGCTTCATGTCCGTTTGCTTATCACTTGCAATATGTTCGCTAATGCGGAGATTCTTAAACATATTTGGCGCAAAACAAAAATCGCGCCAACCCCGGTGCGTCCGTGACAGCTGTTTCAATTTAAAATACATGACGTTCACATTTTTCATTTAAAATAGAAAATAGAAAAATAATAATTATCATAAATCAAAACATTTGATTTCAAATTAAAGTATCGTTTCTAATTTGCACGCGCAAAAAATAAAAGCTGACAATTCTTTTCGAAATTTGATCCATTAAATATTATTACATGAGTTCAACTTACGTCAAAAAAGATCCGGAAGTTGAGTTGTATGGAACAGAATTAAGGTAAACTTTGACTGTCTCACTGGTGCGGATTATTTTTTTTACGCCAGGCAGCGATCCAAAAATTCATGGTTTAATATTTTAAACATTCACAACGAATGAATCTTTTTTCTTTGTCTACTTTCATAGATAGAGAATTTTAACTGCGAACCTAATTTAAACTGAAGTTATTGCAGAATGTATACATAATTGAACGTTAGTCATCTCTCAAATATTAATTTATTTTGAACGATCTTTCTAAAAATGTAATTTTTATGCAGTTTTACTTGCAAAAATAATTTTGAATAAAAATGGCCGCCTGGCATATGAAAAAGTGAAACGGACATCCCGGAACTGTTGATGACAGTCACATGACTTACGGTTTTATTATATAGATTTTAACTATTTTTTAAATCATTTTCAGCAGTGAATTACGCCTGTAATCCTTGAATAATAAACAAGTGAATTTTTATCCTGCTTTTTTTCAAGCGTAAACCGACAGAGTGAAAAATGCCTCAAGCCGGTACTCGACCCCGGGTCCTCAGAACAGCGCTCTGAGGCTCTACGACTGAGCTACAAGGAAAAGGAACGATATCCCAACTCGGCATTTCTAACTGTTATATATGTCGGACAGGCTGCAACCACAGCGCAAGGTGGAAATGTCATCAGGAGCACGCAAATTTCTGCGGCAAACATGAGACGACAATACAAAGCCTAGCATACGGCAGCAGATAGTTAATTTTTAATTCCTTTTCAGCAGTGAATTACGCCTGTAGAAACAGGATAAAAATTCACTGGTTATTATTCAAAGATTGCAGGCGTAATTCACTGCTGAAAATAAGATAGAGCTATTGCAGAAATCGCGAAAAGTGCAACATAGCAGCTTCACCTATTGCGCGATTTACACCAAAAACTAATCAGCAACAATTTATATCAGGAAGTAACTGAATATAAAATTTTATTAAATTCCGTGCATTAGTTCTTGAGATAGAGCGTCCACAAAATTTTTGTAACATACAGACAGACAGAGTCATAGACAGTCATTTTCTAAAAACAGTCAAATCGTGTTCAGGACCTTTTAAAATCTGTCGGAAACCGGAAGTCGAAAATTTTCGTGAATCCAATACTTTCTTCTTGCAAAGATAGAAGAAAGTAATAAATGGGACAGGGGGATTTTTAAAATTACCTTGGTCCGTCCCAATGAAAAAAACTTTTAATTATCCAAAAATTATGTTAATCCTTCAATTATATAGCAATATAAGTCAAATAAACCAAATTACGTGAGAGAGTTGTGGTTACTACACAACAATTTAAATTTTGCAAAAACAACAAAATTTTGCTGGAATTACAAATATAAATTACAAAATTATTGTAAAATTAAAAAAACAGATTTTGTTAATTCAAGTAAAATTGATGAAATTTCGTTAAAATTTTGTAAGAGTGTTAACAATATTTTTTTGTCCAAGCAACAAAACCAATTTTTTTCTTCAACTAAAAAATTTGCTTAAAACAACCAAAATGTACTCAACAAAGCATGTTTTGTAGTTTTAATCAATTCCTTTTTCTGAGTGTAAGCAGAATTTTCAGGACTTTACTATCAAATAAGCTATCCCCAGTTCAAGCCTGACAGACACCCCAATTCACTCAGACAACCTTAAGACATTAGCCTACGGTCTGTGATAAATGCCACAGTTCAACACATTAACTCACAAGTAATGAAAATCCATGTTAAACGATGCATATGATGTAAAGTTATCTGAGAGAATTGTGTTTGCGGACTTGGTACAGAGTAGCTTACTGTGTAGATCGTTGTCAAGTAAAGCAAAACATCTTCTCTCCGAGTACCAGCTTGAAAGCATTTTCACTCAGTTTGAAAAAAAAAATCAACTTGTATGATTTCTTTATAAATCTGTTTAAGTTAAAATAATTCAAACACTTCTAATACACAGTTTATACATTTTAATCGAAAACGACGGTCAAAGAAGAGTAGAAAATATCGCTTAGTTATTTTATTTTAGAGCAGTGATTAGCTTCTATGAATTTACTACTGTTGAACTATTTTTTTAAAGAATGATATTTCTTAAGCGGAAAATAATTTTATAGAAACAAATTAAAAAATCTCATAAAAAGAAATATTTCTAATATATGATTCATGCATTTTATTTAAACCAGTCTACTTGTGCGAGGATTTCGCACTGCAGTCGAATATTTTTTAGATGACAGTTGAAATTTCTAAAGAAAAATTAAGGATAGAAATATGTGCAAACAACATTAGCCAAAACAGAATATAGTCTCATTTATTCCAACAAAGTTACAGTAAAAACTGATGGAAGATAGGAAAAGGCACGCGCGAGAAAAAAAAATTAACAATCGTATTTCAACTGCATTACAGAATGACGTCACCCGCTTCAAAAAAAAAAAAAAAAAAAAAAAAAAAAAAAAAACGTGGGACAAAAAAAATAAAGTGAATACATATAAAATATAATTGAATCTAATATAACAAAGCATACGTTTTAGGCTACAATTGAAATGTCACTGCTTCGTGCAATCGAAGGTATATTTTCTTCTAAACAAAGCAATTTCAATTTTGCTTTTTAATCATAAATATAAAATAAACCCGTGAGGAGTTGTCACACTATCTTTTTTTTACTATTTATTTTTTGATAATCATTGTTGAGTATGATATAATGCAGTATTTAATTTTTCTGGCAACATGTATTTGAGAGAAACCTTTTCTTTTCATTTATGAAAACAATGCTAATGTAATTTTTAATCAAAATACTTGTTCTAACGTAATGTGAGTGTACTATGTCAGAGGGTGGGTCAAAAACCTCTCGAACGCTACCTCATTCATTGTTCTGCGTTTTATAAATGCATAGAAAAAGGGATGTTGACAACTGAAATAATATGTAGGACATGTTGGGGAACGAGGAATAAGAAATGTGGATTCATTATTTCACTTCTTTTCAAGATTTTGTTTCTCTTAGTTTTATTGTGAAAGTTTTCTTCTAAGAACGATATTCTTGAGTCGGTAAATAATTTTTAAGAATAAATAAAAATATATGTACATAAGAAAAAATGTCTAATAATACATTTTCTTTAAATGCGATAATTATGATTAAGAAAGAGAGAAAAATATCACTTCATTATTTAATGTTTATGCAGCGCGCAGCTTCGATCAATTAAATTGAAAACTAGTTTGTGATGATGTTAATAAGGTAGCGAAGAATATTGCGAAACAACAGCAGTTACAACAAAAATCCTGAAAAGGAGACATTTCCTATACACATTTAATAAGTTTTATTTATTTATAAAAGGTCAATGAGAAATGGAAGATATCGATTAATTATTTAACTTTCGTTCAGCGATTAACCTCTCTAAGCTTCACTGTTGTAAGACTTAGTCTTCTAGAAACCCAAACTCTTAAAGCAGTAATAGTGGTATAACCAAAGTTTTATAAGAAATATTTTCACTATGTAACTTAGACATTTTCTTTAAATACGATAATTAAGAAATTATCTATAATATTAATTAAATTATTTTATTTTGCGCAGAAATTAGCTAAGGAAAGCAAGTAGCTTCCCTTAGCTTTTCTGTAAAACTAGTTTCCTAGCAACGATACTCTTAAAGCAGCAAAAAATATTTCGGAATAAATAAAGAAACATTTATAAGAAACCATTCGTGCTACATCTATACTAATATCTCACCAAAAAGCAACCTGTAAAAAGTGCAGCCAAGTCTCGTAACTCCTTTACCGGTAAAAAGCACCGAGATCGTATAAAGCCAAGTTTAACTATCTTATTAACTCTGAAATTTTCATTCACAAATCACTCCTAGTATCTACATCTTTCGTTAATTATTATTTTGTGACTTGGCAATTACGGAGCACAGGGATAGTTATTACACCTTAATATGTTATGGGATGGGATGGGATAATTTAATTAAGGCAAATTATATACGCACAGGGAAGTTATTACACCTTAATATGTTATAGTATTATTTGATTAAGACTAACTATATACATCACATTCTCGTGCTACGTAATTGCCAAGTCACAAAATAATAATTAACTGAAGATGTAGAGACTAGGAGTGATTTGTGAATGAAAATTTCAGAGTTAATAAGACAGTTAAACTTGGCTTTACACGATCTCAGTACTTTTTACGGTAAATAAGTTAGGAGACTTGGCTGCATTTTTTACCGGTGACTTTTTGATGAGATTTCACTTCTTTTTGTAAGTAATCCTCCTTTTCTTGATTTTGGGCTCTTTTTGGAGATCATCTACTGATTTTCGACGAAGTTACCTTAAAGGAATTTCAGGTAACTAGGCAAGCACTAAGTTATGGGAGGGGGGAGTCAAAAGTACTCTCAACTGCTTCCAGAAAAGGTGTTATCCATCTGAGATATTACTCGCAGCCTAGATACTTGATATTTAGTACAAAAGTACTGTTTAGGATAAAAAGAAAGCTAAAATTAAAATTTAATTTTCGGAAATTTTCGATATATCAAACTATATTTGATTTTTCAAAGTTTTTTTTTTTTTTCGGATTTTTAAATTTTTCCTTATTTTGTATCATAAACCCTACCTTTCTGCCAAATGTCAAGCTGGTAGGACTACAAAATCGAATTGTATTCAAACCTTCGACTTTTTATAAATTTATTGATTTTTCGATTTTACTTCTAAGTTTCCTGATTGTCATGCCAATATAGTAGTTCTTTGATCCGTCTTCTTAGGATCATTTAGGTTCAATTTAAAGATAAATCAAGTGAATCTTAGAGTCACCATGATTTTATTTAGAAAGGACTATCAAGCCATAACCAGCCAGTAATGTCGGGAGGAGAGGGGAGCTGCGAAGATTTTAACATCATTTAACAATCCATATTTCATATGCAAATTAAATAGAGTATAACCTGTGAAAGGAAAGAAACATGTCCATAAAGAACCACCCATAACGTAGCCGGTCTATAGCGGAACTTTTCTATACCGAAATTCGTAAACAAAAAGAAAAAACAGCATAATCCGGGGAAAAAACATAAAACATTTACGGGCGGTGTACTAACTAATAGGACAATTATCTTAAAACTCATGTTTCTAGAACTACAAAATAGAATTGTTTTCGATTTTTCGATTTTTTACAGATATTTCGATTTTTCGATTTTATTTTCGAATTTTACAAATTTTTAAAAGTTTCTTTTTTGAATCGTAACTATTACTTTTGCACTACAATTTTTTAAGTCTCTAACAAGATCGAATTATTTTCAATTTTTGTTTTTTTTCGAATTTTGTTTTCGAATTTTCCAGATTTTTTAATTTTTTCTTATTTTGTATCCTAAATACTACTTTTATTCCGAATTCCAAGTTTCTAGCGCAACAAAATCGAATTATTTTCAAATTTTTGATTTTTTTCGATTTTTTCGATTTTTTTTATTTTATTTTCGATTTTATTGTGTTTTTGATTTTTTTTTCTGAATTCTAAACACTACCTTTTTTGCACCCAATTTTAAGTTTCTAAGACTACAAGATCGTATTATTTTCAATTTTCAATTTTGTTGGATTTGTTGAATTTTCGAATGATTTTTTTTTTTCGAATTTTCTGGATTTTATAATTTTTACTTTCTCTGTAGCCTAAACAGTACCTTTATTCCAAATTTCAAGTTTCTAGGCCTACGGGATCCACCTAATCTTTTTGATGACGCGTGAGTGAGTGAGTGACAAAAAAATCGAAATTTTCAGATCATATATCGTTTGCACTAGAAAAGACAGAAATGTGAAATTTTAAATTTTGGTCTTATTTGCCACATACTCTATATAAATGAAGTTTCCGGTTTTTGGGATACACCAGCTCAAAGCTATGGGGAGGTCAAAAGTGCCCTGAGTTGCTTCCAGAAAAGGATGCTTACGACTGTGCTGTCTCGACTTGGCGGAGGCACTGCCGTGCCTCCAGATACAAAATTAAAAATTCAGGAAAATTCCAACAAATCAATCTTTTTTAAATTTTCTTTTTCGATTTTTTAAATTTTCGAATTTTTTTTTTAATTTTCTGGATTTTTAATTTTTTTTTCTATCCTAAGTATTACCTATATTCCAGATTTCAGGTTTCTAGTTCTACAAAATTGAATTATTTTCAAATTTTCGATTTTTCCGATTTTTTAATTTTATTTTCGGTTTTTATTGTGTTTTTAAATTTCCCTTATTCTGAATTCCAAACACTACCTTTACG
Organism: Maratus michaelseni; assembly: GCA_963931845.1. Taxonomy (NCBI): domain Eukaryota; kingdom Metazoa; phylum Arthropoda; class Arachnida; order Araneae; family Salticidae; genus Maratus; species Maratus michaelseni. Next base: position 55,031 of record CAWVPG010000077.1, on the reverse strand, counting down.
CCGAATTTTCAGTTTCTAAGGTTAAAAGATCAAATTATTTTCAGTTTTTCAATTTTTTTCGAATTTTTCGAATTTTTGATTTTTTTTTCGAATTTTCTGGATGTTTTTCTTTTTTCTTTTTTTGAATCCTAAATACTACCTTTAAGTTTCTAGGGCTATAAAATTGAATTGTTTTCAAATTTCCTATGTTTTTCGATTTTTTAATTTTATTTTCGATTTTTATTGTGTTTTTAATTTTTTCTTATTCTGAATTCCAAACACTACCTTTACGCTGAATTTTAAGTTTCTAAGGCTAAAAGAACAAATTATTTTCATTTTTTCAACTTTTTTCGAATTTTTTTTCGAATTTTCTGAGTTTTTTTCTTTTTTCTTTTTCTGTATCCTAAATACTACCTTTATTCCAAATTTGAAGTTTTTAGCGCAACAAAATCGGATTGTCTTCAAATTTTCGTTTTTTTTTTTCAATTTTTTCGATTTTTTCAATTTTGATTTCGATTTTTTTCAGTGTTTTTGATGTTTTCTTTTTCTGGATGCTAACCACTACCTTCCCACCAAATTTTAAGTTTCTAAGACTACAAGATCGTATTATTTTCAATTTTCAATTTTGATGGAATTTGTTGAATTCTCGTATGTTTCTTTTCGAATTTTCCGGATTTTGTAATTTTTTCCTTTTTTTGTATCTTAAACATTACCCTTTTTTCCAAATGTCAAGTTTCTAGGGCTACGGTATCTACCTAATCTTTTTGATGACGTGTGAAAGAGTGAGTGAGTGAGTGACAAAAAAATCGAATGTTTGAGTTCATATATCGTCTGAACTAGAAAAGACAGAAACTTGTAATTTTAAATTTTGGTTCTGTGTGCGAAATACTCTAGAATAATGAAGTTCCGGGTTTTTGGGAAACTCCAGCGCAGAGATATAGGAGGGTCAAAAGTGCCCTAAGTTGCTTCCAGAAAAGGATGCTTGCGGCTGTGCTCTCTCCACTTGACGGAGGCACTGCCGTGCCTCCAGATTATAAAGTTGTAAAGATTGTTTCTTTGTTTGTTTGTTTGTAGGGGGTAATCTCTGGAACTACTGAAGAGATTTCAAAAGTGGTGGTGGCAAATTGATTGTGACAATCCCTGCTCCAACATAGGCTATATTTTATGTCGGTGCCACTACCCCCAGGGGGGTGCAGGAGCAAAAAACGTTCAAAATTTCGATTTTTTTTTTATACTGAAGGTGTTAGAAACTGGAAATTTGGCATGGTAGTTACTTAAAAGATGTAAATGCTCTCTAAGAACAAATTCTAAGAAAATTCGACATTTAAAACTGTGAGATGAGCGAAAAGCGTTCTAAAAACATTCTAAATTACAATTTCTATGGAATCTCTGGAACTACAGAATTGTTTTCAAAAGTGATGGTGGCAAATTGATGGTGACAGTTCCTGCTGTAACATAGGCTATATTTCATGTCGGTGCCACTACCGCCAGGGGAGTGCAGGAGCGAAAAACGTTCAAAATTTCGATTTTTTTTTTATACTGAAGGTGTTAGAAACTGGAAATTTGGCATGGTAGTTACTTAAAAGATGTAAATGCTCTCTAAGAACAAATTCTAAAAAAAAAATGACATTTAAAACTGTGAGATGAGCGAAAAGCGTTCTAAATACATTCTAAATTACAATTTCTATGAAATCTCTGGAACTACCGAACCCTTTTCAAAAGTTATGGCAGCAAATTGATGGTGACAGTCCCTGCTGTAACATAGGCTATATTTTTAATCGGTGCTACTACCACAAGGAGGTGCAAAAGCAAAAAACGTTCTAAAATTTCAATTTTTTTTATACTGAATGAACTCGAAACTTGAAATTTGCTATGGTAGTTATTTATAAAATTTAAATGCTTTCTAAGAACAAATTCTAAAAAAAAATTCGAAATTTAAAAGGGTGAGATGAGCGAAAAGCGGTCAAAAAACATTCTAAATTACAATTTCTATGGAATCTCTGGAATTACAGAACCATTTTCAAAAGTAATGATAATAGTCTCTGCTGTAACATAGGCTATATTTTATATTGGTGATACTACCACAGGCGGGTGGGGTGTGAAAGAGCGAAAAACGTTCTAAATTTTCGATTTTATTTTTACATTAGTGTGGCTTAGTTAGTAATTTCTGAATTATCTGTGGCAGTAAAATTTCCTCTAATGAAAATAGGCCAGCGAATACCACTTGGCATTTTTCAAGAATTACGCGAGCGAAGTCGCGGGTTTTGCTAGTATCTTATACATTTTTAGATACGATAATTAAGAAAAAATGTAAATTAAAACTCAATTATTTAATTTTGGTGCAGCGAGTAACTTCACATTTCGTAAATATTCTATTATCTCGCTCCTGGGATTAATATTTGATCTTAACAGTCAATAACACAGAAAATTCTGATCTCCGTGATTGATGAATTATGTTTTATACTCCGAAGCGTAAGTTTTTCTACGCTAATGCGGGAAAAAAAAGATTACCCAATGACAACGCTGGGCTATGTCCCAACTCTTTACTCAAGATAGCAGAATTTTGGGGGTGCGAAGGCCCCTGCGAGAAACAACGCGAATCTAAATTTTGAAATTTAAAAAAAAAAAAAAAAAAAGGCAGAGATGATAATTCTAAATAGAATAAATTCGGATTTTTAAGAACAGGGAAATAAAAAAAGTTTTTCGAAGACAAATAATTATGAGAAGTATCTTTTAGGATATTATGAAGTGAAATAAAATATTAAATTACGCATTTTAAATAGAAAGAGATTTAGATCAGGAAATAAATGGAATATTGTTTAAGATGGAAATCCTAATCCTAATCCTAATCCTAATAATATTATAAATCTGATTGTGTGCAAATGTTAGGCTGAAGCCAGCGTCAAAATGGAGCATTTAATGATCCTGTACCTTTGCACATAGGTTGATTATAACCCTTCATATGTGAACATAGGCTGGTTTTTGTTTATTTTATTCAAATATTTTTCTTAATAATTCAAAATTTCGTTATTTTCATAGAGAATAAATGGACATTATTTCGCATAATATTTTAAAATGGTTAAATTTACTTTACCGTTGCTAATACTTTATCGTTGCCAAAACTAAATCAAAGCTAATCAATAATAATTTTTACTCAACAAGTAATTTTCAATTGAAAGATTTTCAGGTGAAAATTGAAAATTCAAAAGAAGAGGAATTTCCGTGATATTTGAAACAAAAATATGGAGTATTTGTTATTATACATGAAGTATGAATATTGGTTACGTTGAGAAGATATTTTCTGTCAAAAACTGCGATTTAATTAGAAGGAAAACTGAACAATAATCATATTATTAAGAAAAGATTTCGCATGGACCATGGAACTATGAAAAGGATCCTCCTTGGCTTGAACAAATATGACGTCATAAATAAAACATGTATTTTCAAATATTCGAAACATTACAAGGAGCATGAATATCATATCAGTGTATAATAAAAGTATATACATAAGGGATGTCAGATTTAAGATGAATAACTGAAATATGTTTTTTGATACTGATTAATAATAAGCTTGAAAATCAGTTACATACAGATGTGAGTTTTCTGATAAAATTCCCGTCATGATTGCCAGGAAAAGAAAATTAACAAGAATTATATCATTGAAAAGAGATTTCTCTGGAATGAAAGTGACGTCATATTTCAAATAAAACGGGATTTTTCAAATATGTTTCAAATGGTGCGTGAATCAATTTCATACACTAATAATTACAGAGTACAGTGAAAGAATAGAGAGGCAGTGAACCGTCAAATCGGCTTGCAATATGAAGCCGGTTATCGATCAAATCATTAGGCCCAAGGGCTGACTTCATTGGACGGGGAGAAATTTTCAAAGCAAGCCGCCAGTTGTTTAGGCCAACTGTAGGGTTGCATTTTCAGCATCACGCCAAACATAAACATTTCATATATATTTATTCTCTAAACTCTGCGATTAATAATACAAGCATCAGTAAGATCCCAGGTAGCACAGCAATATCGGGCAATCTTGGCATGCATCGGCGAAGACTGGTCACATCTTACCGATATTGGCCGATATTGATCAATGTTGACCGATGTTGAATCTGTAATATTACAATTTCTCTAATGTTCGATATTTAAATTTTTAACTTATATATAGTTCTTTTTTAGCAAGGTAGCAGACAGAAAACAATTTTAACGACACTTTAAGTTCTGTAAACCTATGGCAAAAAACTCATATTGGCAAACATCGGGCGACATTGATCAAGATCGGCAGGCTGCAATTCAACCAATCAGAGACAAGCATCCTTTTTCTTCAGATTAAAACATGGCCGCGGTCAAGCCCGCTAGTGTTTTGTGTGAAAATTGTAAACATCTTTAAAGAAGACTCTTTTTACTCTCTAATCGGTATGTATTGCTATTACTTATAATCTGTACTGCTTTTTGAACATTTGAAGATATAATTTTATGCATTTCATGAAATAACTTTAATTTAAACGTATTTTTTATCTGTTTAAGCCTAACGCTAATTGGTATATATCGTTTAATGTTTCTGTTATTATTTTTTTGATTGATTGTCTTGATTCTAATGAACGATTTTTTAAATTTTGTCATAGAACTAGAATGCGTATAGGTATGCTATTGAAATTGGTATTTTCTATCTCAAATATTTTGTGCCTTTGTGTAGGATGTAGCTTATATATTTATTTTTAAATTTCTTCCTAAAACCATTTTTCAAGGCAATCACAGTGGAATGTATTTTCAAAAATATTTTTAATTTTTCAGTTTAATAAGATTTACATATTTTGTTTGATTTACGATTTTCTGTGTCTGACCTTTCATATTGTCATTTATGTTTTAAAGTTTAAGATAAATAAATTACTGTTCGAGCATACACAATGCAAAAACAGACAAAAATTACTCACTTTTTTAAGTAATGTACCGTTTATGTTTTTAAGTAATGTATTGTAAGTATGTAATTGTATATTTTGTAAAATTTTTTAATATAACATTTTAATTAACTTTTAAAGTAGTTTCTAAATTCAGCACCTCCATCTCAGTAACTTGCATGGTTAACCAGGCTAAGTATTCTATACAGTCTATAAACTCAATACATAGTAGTAGTAGTGCATTTCCCAATCTCCCTCTATAATTATCCTTTTAATACTGGAAAAGTGTTAAAAGTAGAAAATGATATTTGTAGTAAAAGATGTGAGAAATCTTCACTTTTCAGAATGGTCAAATTGAAACTGTAAATATTAGATTTATTTTATGGGGCAATTTGTTTTAGATATCCCTTTTTAAATATTTTTGTTGATCCTAATGTCGCCCTATGTAATATACAGGCATGAAAGTTCTCAGCTTTTTAGCTGAAATAGGCTTTTTTTTTTATGTCACTTTGGCAGCTTCTGAGACTGATGCAATATTAAAAGGATAATATGAAAAATTAGAGAGGAAGCTTTAAAATGCACTAGTTTTGATATTTGTAGTGAAAGATGCGAGAAATTCTTAACTTTTTATAATGGTCAAATTGAAATTGTAAATATTAGATTTTTTTATGGGCCAATTCGTTTTAGAGATCCCTTTTTAAAGATTTCTGTTGATCCTAATGTCACTCTATGTAATATACAGGCATGAAAGTTCTCAGCTTTTTAACTGAAATAAACTTTTTTTTTTTTTTTTAAATGTCACATTGGCTGCTTTTGAGACTGATGCAATATTAAAAGGATAACATTAAAAATTCATAACCTGAAAATTTAGAGAGAGACAGAGAGAGGGGGGGGGGGTGATAGATAAAATTGTAATGGTGTACAAATTCCGTGCTTTTAAATTTTCCTTGTAACATGTGCAACATTTAAAATATAAAACAGCAATAAAGAAAGGTAATAATATAAGCTTAAAAACTGATTTTAAGATGCATAACAAAATAACTATTAACTATCTTTGCTCAGTTTTTTCTAGCGTTTCCCAGTTTCAGCAAATATTCTTTCAAATGCAAAATAAAGGAGGGGAGGGGGGTTACTAAAATAATAAATAGAAATAATTTTTTAAAAAGCACTAAACTAATATAATATATATATATAAATTTTTAACTATTTTGTGCTCATAATGCTTGCACATCATGCAAATTTTGCGATATTATCTCTGATTTTGCTTTAGTGTGTTTTCTTCCTGCAATATTTGTTTCAATTTGAGCAGCTATGCTAATATAGTGCAGGAATTTTAACACGAGGATGTGTTTGAACTTTGAACTCATAATATAGCATATAGCATGAATAACGGAAAATAGTTGTGAATAAAAACAATAATGGTTTACATATACCTAAATCAATTACATTGTTTAATTTTCACTGATATTTATTTCTGCATGTTATATTGCAATAATAATACTTTCATGCCTGTATATGTATGGGAAGTATGAAAACTTATGGTGATCATGAATCTGCATAACTTAGAAATTTAAACTTTTCAAATCCTATTTAATTACTGTATGAAATAAATGTGCCAGACTTATAGCATAAAAAAGCATCTTAATCCCACCTAAAATTTAAACTTTGCATTATTTAATAATGGAATGATGCTCACAAGCTAACGTTAAACCAGGGGAGTTTTGTTTAGAAATTTCTCGTTTGCATTTTAATATTTTGAAGTGATTTTTTTACATAAAATATCTGAGGTTGATGTTTATCTGAGTTTCTTTGTACTTTTCTGATTTTAGTTGAATTTTTTTTTTTTTTTTTTTGAAGACACTTTTAGTTTATATCACTTAAGATATTTCAAAATTATTGATTTTTGTTTTGGTTATTTATTTTTATCAGCTGTCAACACCTTCTCATTACTTAAAGTCAAATAAACATTTTTAATAAGGATTATAACTTAATAAATTTATTATGAAGTAGTAATAATTATTACTTAATAAATTAAATCAAATCTTACCAAATAAAAACAAAACCCATTTTATAATTTTGTCTTACATTATAAAATACTTCATAAATGTTTTGTTTTATCGTTTTTTTTTTTTTTCAGGATCTCAATCGTACCATGCTTTTTGTCATCTGCCAACCTCTTGTGGACAAAAACGGTCATTGAGTCTTCAGAATCATCTACTTAAGATACTCTATCGTAAGTATGCATGTTTTGGGATTTTTTTATTCTGATTGTCATAACAATGAAAATGACTGGTCCAAAGTATGTTTATTTGACTTAAAAAAAAAAACAAAAAAAAAACAGAAATTTGGCAGGTATATTATTGTAGAATTGTAGTGAATAGTATATATTACGATAATTATCCTTTTAATACTGGAAAAGTGTTAAAAGTAGAAAATTATATTTGTAGTGAGAGATTCGAGAAATCTTCACTTTTTAGAATGGTCAAATTGAAACATTGTAACACATCATTGAAACACATTAATTGTAAATATTAGATTTTTGTATGGGACAATTTGTTTAGAGATCCCTTTTTAAAGATTTTTGTTGATCCTAATGTCGTCCTATCTAATATACAAGCATGGAAGTTCTCAGCTTTTTACTGAAATCGTTTTTTTTTTTTTTTTTTTTTTTTTTTTTTTATGTCACTTTGGCTGTTTCGGAGACTGATGCAATATGAAAAGGATAACATAAAAAAATAATGCCCTGAAAATTTAGAGAAGGGGGGAGGGAAGATAGATAAAATTGTAATGATGTACAAATTCTGTGCTTTTAAATTTTCCTTGTAACATATGCAACATTTAAAATATAAAACTAATAATATAAGTTTAAAAACTGATTTTAAGATGCATAACAAAATAATTAATATGTGTGCTCAGTTTTTTTTTCTAGTGTTCCCAGTTTCAGTGAATAGTCTTTCAAATGCAAAATGAAGGTTGGGGGGTACTAAAATAAGAAATAGAAATAGTTTTAAAAAAAGCATTTCTTTAAAAAGTGCTAAACTAATATATATAATTTTTTAACTATTTTGTGCTCATAATGCATGCACATCATGCAAATTTTGCGATATTATCTCCGATTTTGCTTTAGTGTGTTTTCTTCCCGCAAAGTTTGCTTCAGTTTGAGTAGCTATGCTAATATAGTACAGAAATTTTAACATGAGGATGTGTTTGAACTTTGAACTCATAATATAGCATGAATAACAGAAAATAGTTGTGAATAAAAACAGTGGTTTCAATTTTAATGTCTTTTAACTTTAATTGCATATTTATTTTACATATACCTAAATCAATTACATTGTGTAATTTTCACAGATATTTATTTCTGCATGTTATATTGCAATAATAATACTTTCATGCCTGTATATATATGGTAAGTATGAAAACTTATGGTGATCATGAATCTGCATAACTCAGAAATTTAAACTTTTCAAATCCTATTTAATTACTGTATGAAATAAATGTGCCAGACTTATAGCATAAAAAAGCATCTTAATCCCACCTAAAATTTAAACTTTGCATTATTTAATAATGGAATGATGCTCACAAGCTAACGTTAAACCAGGGGAGTTTAGTTTAGAAATTTCTCGTTTGCATTTTAATATTTTGAAATGATTTTTTTACATAAAATATCTGAGGTTGATGTCTATCAGAGTTTCTTTGTACTTTTTCTGATTTTGGTTGATTTTTTTTTCTTTGAAGACACTTTTAGTTTTTATCACTTAAAATATTTCAAAATTATTGATTTTATTTATTTTTTTTATAACATAATATTTTCCCCAACAGACTGTTCATCACTTATTAGTCTTGAATCAGTAAGTTCAGACTTAGATTCAGAATGAAGAAATCAAAAAAATAAAATTAATAAATTGTTAATTTTATTAAACATTAAATTGATTTGCAGAAAGTTTTTGACACAATATTTATGTGCGCAGAAAATTTTTGGTTTTATATAAGTCTGCTGATTGATGAATTTTGCTATTTTTTACATGAATGATTGAAGAATTTTGCAGGATTTTTTTTTTTTTATGATGTTAGGCTGACAAACTTTGCACTTTTGTGGTGATGGACTGATGAATTTTGTACTTTTTTACTAAGACTGAATGATAAATTTCATTGAAATTGAGAATTTGAAATGTCCTGTAAAGAAGCACATTGTTCTGTGACATACATCACACTTTTAACCATATTCTGCTTTTGGTAAAAACTACTTTCTAGGGAACATTTATATAATTTTTGACGTCACTTCTGGCAAGAACTAATATTTCAATCTATGAAAAGTGAAACAGATGAAGGAATCAATGTCTGGTGGATATCCCCGGGTTTGATTGCTTTCTGAAGATCACGAGTGTGTAGTTTTATTGTGTAACAAACGACTACCATGAGTGATCTTCTGCAAGCACGTAAAATTTGATGTTCCTCTGTGCTAGCTGCTACTTTAAAAAATATGTTGGCTTGAAATTTTACTTTGAAGATCTATTGATAGAATAGGAGTATCGTTTCTGTGCCGAAAAAGAAGAAAATGAAGTAAGTTTACTGAAGTAACGTCAAAAATAATATCGATGTGGAAACAAGCTTTTTTTATGTATATACTAAATTATTTAGCTAATCATTACTTAGCTAAATTAAGTTTTCATAAAAAATAGCATGTTAGTTTCGATTAGTCTGCAGTTTTAAGATAGTGAAAATCAAATTTTGATAGTTGCATTCTGAATTATCCTGTGGCTCATCGGTAAACATTTCCTTTTTTAAAAATACTTCTGCAAATTAATTAATTTTAGGTACTTTGTTGTTGTAGTGCCCCTATCCCACACTTAATAAGTGTCATTTATACTATAAACACACTAAAGCTAAACAAAACTATTTTGACTATCATTCATACATTAAAATTAAAAAAATATGTTTCTAACTCTGGTTTTCATGGTGAAAACCAAATTTTGATAATTGCATTCTGAACTATCCTGTGTTTCATTGGTAACCATTTCATTTTTATAAAAGTCTTGCTGCAAATTAAGTAGTTTTAGGTACTTTGTTCTTCTTATTCACTATAATTTCTTTATATCTCTATAAATAATTATTGTATGTTCAGAAGATTGGCTTCATATTATGCAGAAAAATCTAGAATCAGTAAGTTCAGACTCTGATTCAGAGTGAAGACAGTCAAAAAGATAAAATATATTAACACAAGTTTGGTTAAATATTTTGAGTGAAAAAAAAAATAATAATTTTCAAGCTATAATTTTTTAATATTAAATTCAAATCTAGCATTTACATTACATAGTTTGTAAATAAAAAGGAGAATAAGTAAGCATAGTATAAGTAGTAATAAGTTATTAATTTTCATGATGAAAATATTCACTTGGACAAATTTTGATTTTTGCTCATTCTACTTTTCTAGTGAGTGTGAAAATGAAGTTTGATAAAGCAAAAACAACTGTTATCTCCAGCCCCATTGAAAATGTCCTGTGCGATCTGCCAATTGGGATGAAAACTGTTTTCAAAGGAAAAGAAGGAGAACATAGGAACAAGAAATAGATGACTTGGAGAAAATTTGAATGTAATATGATAATATAAATAGTGATAGTTTGTGAATAAAAAAAAGTTTCATATTTATCTTATTCACGACAGCAGGTCATTTAGTGATCAGAAGACATTAATGGGGACTGTTCAATGATTCAAAAACACCTGCTAGCTTGTTAAAGCTATGGGCAGGTTCTTTTCTAATTTCCTGTTTAAATTTGAATTTTTTTTTTTTTTTTTTTTTTTTTTTTTTTTGCATTGGATAGTTGAGATTAACCTCAGCTATCTTATGCAAAAAAAAAGGAGTTCATATTTAAACGAGAAATTAGAAAAGAACCTGCCCATAGGTTTAACATTAGCGAGCAGGTGTTTTAGTGTCAGTGAAGAGTCCCCTTAAGCCTAACGCCAATCATTCTCCAGAAAAGAAAAGCAGAGGGAAAGTTGTCATATAAGGTAAAGGCAAAGTGTCTTGCTTTGCCACTTGGCTCAAATGACTCAATTTTTATGAAGTTTTATTTATTTATAATAATTTAGTTCTGTTTTAGCACTTTTAAAACTAGTGTTCCATGTTTGAGATATTTTAATAGAATACTATTTATAAAATAAATTTACAAATCTTTAAAATCATTAAAAATTAATTTTAAAGGCTTTGTGAAACAATTCATAAAATCCAATTAAAATTGGAATTTTAGTAAAACATACATAAATAATTGTGATATTTGAAAGCTAAGCTCTTTTAAAATTTCTATTTCAAATGCATTAATTGTACATAATTTCGAGAAAAGAATAGCTTTCCTGACTTTGTTTAATGCCTTTGCAAAATATTATTGACTGTTTAAATGGTGATTTCAGTTGCACTTTCTATTTAAAATTGCCATTAAAATGTAATTTTAATTAAAACATATAAAAATTTAATGAAAAATAGAATATTCACTGAATAATATAGAATTCCAACCGAGTGTTTATCCACTAGTTGTATACACGAGTCTCTGATTCAAAATGAAAAAAGTCCTAAAAATAAGATATAATTTTTTTTTTTTCAAAGAAAAAAGTTTAAATTAATAAATTTTTGTATTGATTTTTGATAATTTTTAATAAAAAGTAATTCAATTTTAAAAGTTATACAACAGGTGGATTTTTGCATAAGTAATTTAACGAATTGTTTTCAACTAAATTTTGCCAGAAGATTTTTTTTTTTTAGTTTATATAAATACAATTAAATAAATCTGAAGATCTATATTTATGGTAAGAGCAGAAAAGAATAAATCCCTACAGCAACATGTTATTTTTCTTAAATTTTTAATAATGGTTAAATATTTCTATTGATTATGTGAAAAAAATTTATAAAAAATTGGTAATATGGCAAAAAAAAATGCTGTATGTTACAATTTTCAATCTTACACCACTTGCACAAATTCAAATTATTACTATGGATATAATATGATTTTTTATTTTTAATGAGAAAAGTAACATTTCATTATCTTTTTACATTTTAATGTTTTCACATAGAACACTGAAACTGAAAATAAAGAAGAAAAACATCAAAAAGTAGCTATTATAAAATTTTGAATAAATTATTTTATTAATATTAAATTTAATAAAATACTTTTTTAGTATTCTTTCATTCATAATCTTTAATATCACAACTATATCTAATGGATATAATAATAAAAACTGAGGCTTTTAACAGAACAGTTAATCCATGTGGCATTTTAAATGCTTATATATACATGGATTAGCTAATTCAAAGCTGGACTCACCAATATAAAATGGTAAACCTTTTTTTTTCCTAATGTAAAGAGTTATTGATTTCTAATATTTTGCTAAGACTGGTAATCAATATCTCCCTATATGAGAAAAAAAAAAGATTTGCCATTTTATAGTTCTGAATCCAGTTTTGGCCAATATCGGTCGGTCCGACGTTCATCGATATCGGTCGGTCCGGGGTTGACCGATATCGGCCGGTCCGGCGTTCACCGATATCGGTCGGTCCGGGGTTGACCGATATCGGCCGGTCCGGTGTTCACCGATATCGGTCAATATTGGGTCCCGATATAGGCCGATATTGGAAAAAAAGCTAGCCATGCAATATCGGCCGGTCCGGTGTTTACCGATATTGGCCGATATTGCGAAATCGTTGTTCCCGATATAGGCCGATATTGCTGTGCTAACTGGGATTATTAGGAAAAGAAAATTGAACACAAGTCTATTATTTTAAAATCTGACTGTCTGTTTGTATTTCGCAACTACTACTCTTAATGCAATGGATTTACTTAACACCATCATTGATCTAAGGATGTCATATAAACTCTGATAATTTAAAATTTTGAATTAGATTCCGAGATATTAATTTTTTTTTTTTTTTTTTTTTTGTAAATTTTAACGAGATTTCTCTAAAAATGGTAATTAAATTACCCCATTTTTGTGGATAAAAAAAAAGAAGAAATAAAACGGATTAACACATTTTTATGTCATTTTCTCATTAAAACTGAAAAAAGAATTTATTTTCAATTTGAATAGTTTGTGAAAAAAAAAAAAAAAAAAACTTGATTACAGTAGAATTTCCGAAAATTAAAAACTTATTTCCACATATTCAAACTTTATGAATTAATTTATTCTGCAGAACAAAAATCGTCTGTCAGCATATTGTCAAGAAATTAAGAGTTGTTTCAGCTATAGATTAAACCAAGGAGGCAAATTTGCTGTTACATGCAAACGTAACACTTGCAATTGCAAAGCTTTTCGCAATCCCAAATTACATACAAACGTAACATTTACATGTAATTTGCACCCAAATTAATTTTAATTTGAACCCTTATAAATGTAAATTTGCACTGAAAATTACATGCAAAAGTAATGTTTACATATAATTTTGGGTTGCAAAAAGCTTTGCAATTGCAAGTGTTACGTTTGCATGTAACTGTTACTGTTACATGCAAACGTAACACATGTAAATGTTACGTTTGCATGTAATTTTGGGTTGCAAAAACCTTTGCAATTGAAGCTCCTTGTACTTAGGTGTAGAATTATTCATCCATATTCACAAGAATTGAATTTAAACAAAAAGCATATACTATTTCCAATGAATTACTTTTAAATGATGACTGTTAAAACGTGTTTCAAAGTCGTTAAAAGTAAAATGGTTTATCAGGTAAAACTGATATTTGTTTTTTGACAAATTGTACTTTTTAAAAAACTGACCTATGTCAAGGCCCCTATAACAAAGAAATACCGTATTTTCTCCTATGAAATATGATAAAGAGTTAGTTAATTATTTACGTTTTTAATTATCGGGTGTGAAATATTTTGCTTGATTAATGCTTTTATTCTTCTTTTAATGTTACGTGAACGAAGTCACGGGTAACAGCTAGTAATATTATAAATCTGATTGTGTGCCAATGTTAGGCTGAAACCAGCGTCAAAATGGAGCATTTAATAATCCTGTATCTTTGCATATAGGTTGATTATAACCCTCAAATGAACATAGGCTGGTTTTTGTTTATTTTATTCAAATATTTTTCTTAATTCAAAATTTCGTTATTTTCATAGAGAATAAATGGAAATTTTTTCATATAATATTTTGAAATGGTTAAATTTACTTTACCGTTGCTAATACTTTATCGTTGCCAAAACTAAATCAAAACCTGGAATAATAATTTTTACTCAACAATTTAGTTTCAATTGAAAAATGTTCACGTGAAAATTGAAAATGAAATAAAAACATTAGAAAATTAAAAAGAAGATTAAATAATATTATTAGAAATAAAACATACTTTTTTTAGTTTTTGATAATAATACAAGGTTTTAACATGCGTAACCATAGGAAACAGGCGAATATGACGTCATACATAAAAAATAAAGCGGATATGTTTTGATGGCGAAATAAAATGATCTTGGGTTTTTTCTTTACTTTTTTTCTTTTTACTTTTGTATGGTAACAATACTTGGCGTTTTACCATCTGCGCACGGCTAATATAACTATACCGTATTTTTTATTTAAATTTTAAGAAAGTAAAAAGAAGTTTGAAAAGAAAATGGTTAGCAAATGTCAATAATATGCTCCGCAAAATTATCCATGTTGAAAAGGATGTCATGGATAGCGAGAAATAGTTATTTTCATTAGTAAAACTAAAAGAAATAACTCGATTACCTGAAAAAAATGACAAATGTTAATAGTTCCATTTTTGTTCATAAAACCTAAAGATTTAATATTATTTCGTTAAAGTATTATAATTTCCCCTAAGCAAGTATTGAAATTAATTGCCTGGAAAAGAAAATTAACAAGAATTATGCCATTAAAAAGGGATTTCTCTGGGGGAAAAGAGACGTCATATTTGAAATAAAACGGGAAATTTCCAATATGTTTTAAAATGAGTGTGATTCAATCCTTACATTAATAATACAAGGATCACTAAGTATAGAAAGTAGATGAATTTCACTCCATATTTATAACGAAAAATTTAAATGTTTTTTTTAATCTTAACTGATTATTAAGCATGGGTATCCGTTATATACAGATGAGAGTTTTCTGCTAAAAATCACATCCTAATTTTAAGAAAAGGGAAATGAACACGAATCTATTATATTAAAATCTGACCGTGTGTTTGTATTTCGCAACTACTCCTAGACTATCGACTGCAACGCGATTTGCTTAATACCGTTTATCATTGATCCGAGGATGTCACACAAACTCTCAGAATTAAAAAAATTAAATTAGATGCCAAGATTTTTTTTCTGTAAATTTTAACAAAGTTTCTCTAAAAATGGAAAGTAAATTACTCCATATTTGTGTATAAAAAAGGAGAAATAAAACGGATCAGTATATTTTTTACACCATTTTCTCATTAAAACTAAAAAACAGAATAGATTTTTACTTTGGAAAACAAAATCTTGATTTCAGTAAATTATCCGAAAAATAAAAAAATATATTTTCACTTATTCAAACTTCATGAATCAATTTATTCTGGAGAACAAACATTGCCTGTCAACATACTGTCATTTAGAAAACAAGATTTGTTTCAGCTATACATTAAACCAAGGAGGCAGAATTGAATTTAAAGAAAAAGTTTATACTATTTCCAATTAATGTTTTTTTGAAGGATGGCTGTTAAAACGTTTCAAAAAGGCGTTAAAAGTAAAATTGTTTATCAGGTAAAATTGGCATTTGTTTTTACCCAATTCGTCTATTCCCTCGATTTTATTTGGCCCTCCTTTTTGCATTGGTTGCAATTTCATTTTCGCGATTGTTTGGCACAAAATTTCACTTTTTTAAGACTGAGGTATGTCATGGTATAAACTAAATATACGGTATAAACAAAACGACAGTATAAACAAAAAATACCGTATTGTCTCCTATGAAATGTGATAAAAAGTTAGTTAATTATTAACGTTTTTAATTATCGGGAGTGAAATATTTTGCTTAATTAATGTATTTATTCTTCTTTTAATGTTGCGTGAACGAAGCATGAACCTAGATACCTAGGTTCTACTTCTAGGTTCATGGAACGAAGTCGCTGGGAAACAGCAAGTAATATTATAAATCCGATTGTGTGCAAATGTTAGGCTGAAGCCAGCGTCAAAATGGAGAATTTAATGATCCTGTATCTTTGCATATAGGTTGATTATAACCTTCAAATGAACATAGGCTTGTTTTTGTTTATTTTATTCAAATATTTTTCTTAATAATTCAAAATTTCGTTATTTCCATAGAGAATAAATGGACATTTTTTCGTATAATATTTTAAAATCGTTAAATTTACTTTACCGTTACTAATACTTTATCGTTGCCAAAACTAAATCAACACCTGGAATAATAATTTTTATTCAACAATTTATTTTCAAATGAAAAATTTCCACGTGAAAAATGAAAATGAAATTAATTATTTAAGAAACAGAATATGAAATGACTTCATATTAGAAATAAAACTTGAGTTTTTAAATATTTGACAATAATACAAGGTGCATAAATACGAGTAAGTATGGAAAGCAAGTGAGTATGATGTCATATATCGAAAATAAAACAGATTTGCTCTGATGTTGAAATAAAATGATCTTGGGTTATCAAATTATTTGGGATTAATGTCTCTCTTTTTGTTCTTTTTCTATTTCACATAAAATGAATTATTTTAAATGTATCTAATATATGTATTTTAAATGTATATGTTGTAAATTAAAGTTGTGTGTTTTAAATGAAATGAGTGAAAGTTTTATATTTTAATACGAATGATGATGATAGGAATAATACTTGGCGGTTTATCGTCTGCACACGGCTAACATAAAGGTACCATATTTTTAATTTAAATTTTAAAAAGTAAAAAAAAACAAAGTTTGAAAAGATATTGGACGGCAAATGCCAATAATATGCACCGCAAAATTATCCGTATAGAAAATCAGAAAATCTTAATAAAAATAGCTATTTTTTAAAAGAAAGTTGCATTTTTTCATAAAAGCTAAAGATTTAATATGATTGCATCGAAGTAACAGCATTTTTCCTTTATCATTTTCCCACAATCAAAACACATTTGTAAATGGTCGTTTCGACCGGAATTTAATTTTACATTTCTTTTAGCTTTAAAATAGTAAAAACTTTGTTGTCATTTTTTATAGCCTTTTTTAAAGTTCTGTTTCATAATAGATTTTTGTAAAGTCTTGTAGGTTGAGAAAAATGGCATAGATTTTAAAGAAATGTTGCAATATTAATAATGTGCAATATAAATGTTGCAAGTAAAATTGCAATATTTTTAAAAACTTAAAAAGCAACAATGTTATCAAAACGAAAATCAATTTTACCAACAAATTCGCGTAATGCAAAAGCAAAGAAGAAATAAAAAAGTAATGAAACTTTTCTTCCAGCCGAGTTATGTAAACTTGAACAAGCCGATCGTGCCAATTCATAATATTATAAACGTGAAAGCGCGTTGTATATAGTAGAAAAGGTTTTCACATATAGGTTGAAAATTTCCGAGAATAGGAAGGTTAGGGATCTGTAACCGGGTCCATAACCAATTTGCTTTTTTTTTATCAAGTGAAATTTGGCGCAAAATTAAATACATTGTTGGAACCAGATTTGTTCGTTGCGTGGTAAACACTTAATGGTATATTAGATGATCATTTCCTCGCTCACCTTTGATGCCAACTATGACTGTAAAACATATTAAAAAATATGAGACGATAATTTTTTAATTTTCTTATTACTTCCTGATGTAAATAGATATCCTGGTTCATCCTTTAAACCTGAATTAGTCATACCATTGTCGTCCAATTTTTATTCTTAATCCAAACCTAATCGTATCCTATCCTAATAATAACTTTAAGCAATATTCTTTTAAACGAATATGTAAGTTAAATCAATATCCATAAATGAATGAATGGAAAACAGAATAAGTAGAAATGGCAAATAAAATAACAAGAAAGTACATTTATTCGACACTTAACAGTAGAAAAAGCGTAAAAATTTCAAGCGCACGAAATAAATTAAAATAATCCTATATATACTAACAAAAATATGTAAATTTAGATAATCAGATTGGTGTTGTCGGTATTTATTTGTTTATAGTGTCCTTGACGCGATAGAAAAAATATCGAGGTTAAATTGGGCAGAATTTAGAGTACTCCCTAGCAACCTTTATTTACATTTTAGAATCGCATCAGATTGTAATATCTTTATGAAATATCTATCAATGTATAGAATCCACAAGCAGTTTGTTCACTATTTACACCACTTAGCGAGAAGCACTTTATTTAATATATACATAAACAAGACATAAAATAATAATGTAGTAAGAAATATATATAACACATGTCTATACAAATAAACAATATAATAATGCCCATTTAGAAATGAATACATATACAAATTTCACACCAAATACCACCTAAAATGCATTGTATGGAAGAATTCTCTCAGTGTTGTTTTTCGTTTTACGAAGAGGGATTCGTCGATTTTTACGATTTTACTGGGCCCTTCTTTTTTCATTGGTTGCAGTTTAATTTTCGCGATTGTATATATTATTTGGCATGAAATTTCACTTTTTTAAGACAGGGTTGTATTAAGGCCTCTATAGCAAAGAAATGCCGTATTGTCTCCTATAAAATATGATAAAGATTTGGTTAATTATATATGTTTTTAATTATCGAATGAAATGCTTTTCTAAATTAATGCATTTTTTTTTTTAATGTTACGTGAATGAAGTCACGAGTAACAGCTAGTATTTTAATAAACTAGGATGAATTTAGAAGGGAAAAATTTTTATGGAATAAATTTAATAAAGTATGGAATTTTGATTTTTTTAATATATATATATACATATCACATTGCAAGAAGACACGACAATAGATAGAACACAAATAGATTACAGTGGTATCCCAGAGATGTAAAATGACCAAGAAGACGACCTCAAGACGAGTGCCGAAATCAGAAAAGTGGCCGGTGTTAATTGGATGACTAAAGCACTAGACAGGAAACAATGGAAAAATCTGAGGTAGACCTACATCCAACAGTGGATTAAAAACGGTTGATGATATATATATATATATATATATATATATATAAACTTAATGTAAAATTTAACCATTGAAACATAAGAAACTGACCATACACAATGAAATCATAATACCATATAGCAGTGTCAAATTACAAATTAAATTATGTAGTCCTAATAAATGAAATATTATTAATTAAAATGAAAAAAAAAAGAAAAGAAATAAGAGTATAAACACAAATGAAAGCTTATAATATAATTCACCTTTTCAAGGGCAGGGAAACTGCATTTATAAGCAAAGAACGATTGTTTTCTCTATATGACACCAGCTTAATGCCAAAAATCATGTCATATCGCTACCCGAACAATCGTTGAAACAAGATTGAAAAACAAGAAGACCTTTGAAAATTGAATATTATAAATCATACTAACAATTTGAAATAGAGGGGAAAAAAAGGAAGATAAAGAAACGTTATATATTACTTTTATTAATTATTTACCCATATTCCTAAGCTTAATTATATATATATATATATATATATATATATATATATATGGGTCGCCCAAATGAAAGTGGCAGTACAATCGATTTGAGAAATGGTTTAATAGTGTTATTATGAATTAGTATACAAAATAAATAAATAATACAGACGTAAAAGATAGGCCAGACAAAGTCACCTTGAAGGTTGAAACAAATGTCCCAGCAGTCAACGAGACGATGGATACCCCACCTGGGTAAAGAAGCTCCGGAGTTGGTTGTGGAACCAATTTTCTATGGCAGCTTGGACCTCATTATCGTCGGCAAATCGCCGTCCCTTCACAGCTTTCTTGAGTGGACCGAAGATGTGGTAGTCATACGGCGAGGGGTTTGGGCTGTAAGGGGGATGTTCGAGAACTCCTAGCGTAACACCGCTCACGAAAATCCCTACACCATCGGAATACCGATCTGCGTGACATACACTCCGTGCCGTACACATCTTGCATTCGACGATAGATTTCACCAACACTCACATTTCCGCTGTTAAAAATTGCACGACCGCGAGTTGACACCGTTTGGAGGCATCCATGATGCGAACGATGCCTTTTAATGTTCTCCCACGCTATCACACACGCATCTGGCGAGATCTGACAATATCGCATGTATTCCCAGCACTCTGCGCTCTCTATAGGAACATGAGCAGTTATCTTTCTCTTCAAATGGCGAAGTTATTACAGCAATGCCCTTTTCATTTGACCGACCCTTATATATATATATATATATATAATTGTAATACTTTCGAATTTCAAAATACATTAAACAAGTTCTTGCATCAAATCTAACCTAATCTCCAATTTAAAGATAGGTAATCATAAAGTGTATACAGAATACAATTAAGTTAATACAAAAAATTAAGTGCAAATATCAGATTACCAATGTGCCATTTCAGTGATGGCATGCAGCCAAAAATACTGAGAGTTTTAAAGAAAATTTAGAAATAAATATATGTATAATAATGATATAATATGCCATATGATGTAAGAAAATTGGATTTTGGATATCAAATGAAATTAAAATGGAATTCGAAATGAAAAAAAAAAAATACATGTGAGAGCTTAATCTCCAGTCTGGCAGAACCCTACACATGTCGAAAAAATAATGCAATATTTCATAACATATACTGGCAAATATGCTAAGATCAGTATATATATGCCAGAAATATTGCATTAATACAAGTAAACGAATGGAGAGGAACATAAAAAAACCTTTACACACAAAGTAATCCATACAGCACAGTTCAAATATTTGCTTCAACCAACATTACATGACAAAGCAAAAATCCATGACCAAAGTAACAGTTAATTTGACACATCCACATATGAGAGAAACCCAAAATATTACCAGATAAAACCATTAGAATTAAAACACACTGAATACAATACATATATATATATATATATATATATATATATATATATATATATATATATATATATATGTGGGGTTTAGTTTTCTCTGACACCAACTCAATAAATAATTCACTCAATTTACTTCAAATAAACTAGAAAACATCAAGTTAAAATTGAACTCTATATTAATAAAACTAACTACAAAGAAAGTTAAAAAATACATGTAAGAATATGAATATTAATGAACCATCTGGATTATCTGCATTACATCTCATTTAATCTAAAACATCTCAGTGTCGACGTCTTCAGTATAGTTCAAAAAACGACAGTCTTAACTCACCAACTTCATTGACTCTGCCAAAGCTTCCCTTCGATCCAAAACACCTCTTTTGACTTCCTTTTGAAGTGTGGTTTGGAGCTTGCATGCTTCAACATAGATTATATGACGCAATACAAAGATGAAGTCCCTGATTGGCTTTGACTCTGTCGTTTTAGTTCAAGCAGGAAAACAGTTCAATTCCCACATATATATATATATATATATATATATATATATATATATATATATATATATATATATATATATATATATAGTAATATTAAATATATAACCTATTTAAAATTGTGAATAACAAATATCTTATATATTAAAAGGAAAGAGGATTTTCGTCAAATAAATTTTTCACATGAATTTGCTCCTTTTGCGCATGCGTAAACTTAAATCTAGAACATAACGAGTTTTAGAACACACTCGAATGAGAAAAGGGTGGCCCCCCAGTGGTATAAGGAGCGTGTTTCTTCTCTGTTCCTATCATCGTGCCGGTTCGATCCCCGCTATGGGCCGAATAATTTTATTTTATTTTATTGGCAATAATTCATTTTAATAATGCCATATTTAATTCAGGAGGAACAGTTAGATAATTTACACACACACACACACACACACACACACACACACACAGGTTGGCAAGACGTGCAAACTCAGGACTGTGTGCACACCGCCAATTAAGGACTTGAAAAATAACAGACTTAAAAGTTTATTTTCGGTGAATAACTATTACTTATACTCCATTAAATCTGAATCAACTTTGATTTTTGTTAAAATTTCAAAATTTCCCAATATGTATTTTCGCAATGTAAATGGGGACATTGATACACACCTATATACACAGTGAACTCGATACACACAATGAATTCAGGACTTCATTATTTTACAATCAATTGAGGACATTTACGGTTATGATACACACAATCAACCCCGGACATTCTGAAAAAGTTTTATGCTACTGCATTATTTACACGTTGCTCATTTATGAGTGTAAAAAAATATATTTCAACATTTAATCTTTAAATTCATTTTAATGTTTTTTTTTATCTTATTTTATGTACATAAGAAAAATATATTGGAATCGCGAAAATATTCGACTTCCGGTGTTTATTTTCGGTGAATAACTATTATTTATACTCTATTAAATCTGAGCCCCACCAGTGGCTGAGAGGTTGTGCTCTCGAAGCTGGTAGACGGGAGGTGCTGGGTTCGATCCCAATCGCGCCCGTCGGCCTAATCGTTCGGAGTTTTCGTGGTTTTCTTCGACCCGTGGATTTATCCATGCGTAAATACGGATTAGGTTCCCTTAGAAAGACCCCCACGAAGGGCACTCCCCCCGGGCCTATATCCCTGGTGTAGATAATTGGCCGTCAATAATCAACCGAACCCAACCCTATTAAATCTGAATCAACTTTAATTTTTGAGAAAATTTCAAAATTTCACAAAATGTATTTTCGCAATATAAATGGGGGCATTGATACATATCTACATACACAGTGAACTCGATACACACAATCAATTCAGGACTTCATTATTTTACAATCAATTGAGGACATTTACTGTTATGATACACACAATCAATACCGGACATTCTGAAAAAGTTTTATGCTAAAGTTTTATACGTTGTTCGTTACTGTATTACACGTTGTTCATTTATAAGTTAAAAAATATATTTCAGCATTTAATCATTAAATTCATTTACTTTTTTTTTACTTTTTTTATGTACATAAGAAGAAAATATTAGAAACGCGAAAATTTTCGACTTCCGGTTTTTGACGGATTTATACGTTTTGGTATATCCTTAACACAATTTAACTATTTTTGGAAAATTTTCTGTCTGTCTGCTGTAGATCTGTGGGTCTTTGTGTGTGTCTGTGTGTGACAGAAATATTTGCAGCATAGCTAGTGCAAAAACTAATGGACAGAATTTCAGGAAATTATATATTTAGTTGCAACTTAATATAAATTGTAGCTGATTAGATTTTGGTGAATATCGCTGAACAGGTGGCACTGTTGTTCCACTTTTTCCAGAACTTTTGGGATTGGCAGATCTCGGCTTCTATTGTATGGAATTGCACAACATTTTGCATACAAGGTACTTACAATTAAAAAAAAACATTGCTGCAATTTTTGTGCGCATAAGTTACTAGGGGTGCTGCTATACTGTTTTTTTTCTATCATTTTTGCGATAGTCAAATCAAGGCTTGGAATTACATTGCATGGAATTACACAAAAAATAACATACGAAATGCTCATTATAAGAAATGACATTTGTGTTTATATATATCCTTATAATTCTGCACTACTGTAATACACTGCACTACTACAAAACTGTTTTTCCATAATTACTGAGATGCACACATCTCGACATCTATTTGGAGAAATTACATGAAATTTAATAAACGAATTATTTATCTTAAGAAAGTAAGCTCATTCATTTTTTTATGTATGTATCAGATTATGTATACACAAGAGGAGGTGCTCTCAAATATGTTTTTAAATTAATAACTCAAATATGTTTCTAAATTAATATATTAGATTTATATAGAGAAAAGTATTGTTATAGCCATAACATACTACATTGAATAAGCAATACATCTAATTCTTTAAATTAATACATAACTATCATGAATAACATAAAAAAATGTTTATAAAAGTTATTTTAAAATGAGAAAATAGCTACACTTTAAATTAAAAAAAAAAAAAAAAAAAAAAAAAAAACATTATTATTATTTTTTTTAAATGACAAAAATATATATTAAAATAAATTTTTTGTACTATAAAAATGTTTTGTTTCTAATTACGTGAATGAAATCTTTTTTTTTTCTTTACTTTCGAAAAGTCGAAAATTAAAAAAAATTACGGACGCATAAGTTTTTGTTTGTTTAGTATTATTTATTAGACTAACATAACAAAAATTAACATAACAAAATTAGTTTTTCGGTATTTGTATCTGTAATACGTTAAACATCAGTAAATGATGACGCTTTGCAATTCGCAAAGTGAGAAAATAACAAATGCGGGTGAGCAAGGACGTAATTCACGCAGCAAGCGAAAGCGGTATTCGCACCGGCAACGAAAGACGTAATAAACTTTGTCAATCGATGGCCTAATGCAGAATACACACCGACAAGCGAGGACATATTACACACCGAACAGTAAGAACAAACGCACACCGGCAAACGGAGACGTAATACACACCGACAATCGAAGACGTAATACACATCGGCAATCTAGGACGTAATACACACCGGCAAGCCAGGACATAATACACACCGGAGAGCGAGGACGTAATACATACCGGCAAGCCAGGACGTAAAACACACCGGCAAGCGAGGACGAAATACACAAATTTAACTTTTATGAACAATTAATTCTTAAAAAAAAACAAGAATATTTTGAATATTTTTTTTCAAATAAAAAACGATATATGACTATCTTATTTTTGTCCCCTTCCTCACTTCCAAAGGGAGGGGGGGATGCAAAATTCGAAAAATCCTGAAATTGGTTTTTAGCTATCCATGTTTGTAATAATTTAAGAAAATAGTCTTATGAATCTCTACTTTCTTTCAAATACGAAAAGATGTTAAAAAATCTTGTTTCTAATATCCTGGCAATCTAGGACGTAATACACGCCGGCAAGCCAGGACATAATACACACCGGAGAGCGAGGACGTAATACATACCGGCAAGCCAGGACGTAAAACACACCGGCAAGCGAAGACGATATACAGAAATTTAACTTTTATGAACAATTAATTCTTAAAAAAAAAAAAAAAAAAAAAAAAAAAAAAAAAAATCTTATGAATATTTTTTTTAAAAATAAAAAACGGTATATGAAAATCTTATTTTTGTCCCCTTCCTCACTTCCAGAGGGAGGGGGGATGCAAAATTCGAAAATTCCTGAAATTGGTTTTTAGTTATCCATGTTTGTAATAATTTAAGAAAACAGTCTTATGAATCTCTACTTTCTTTAAAATACGAAAAGATATTAAAAAATCTTGTTTCTGCCCCCCCCCCCCCCGTCCCTTTGGAGGAGGGATACTGAAAATTCTAGGATTTGATTTTTAAATATTCCTCGTTGCGATATTTTAAACCAAATAATTTATGAATATCATTTCTTAATTGAAATATAATGAAAAATGTAAAAAGCTGTATCCCCCCCCCCCTCTACACTCTCGTTGGAGCGCAAATTTTGAAATTTTCAGAAATTAGTTTTTGGGTATTTGTCTCCGTAATAATAATATAAGTAAGAAACTTATGAATTCTATTTTTTGTTTGAAATACGAAACGATACATAAAAATCGCGTTTTCGTCTCCAGCCCCTCTTTTGGGGAAAGAAATTTAAAAATTCCAGAAATTGGATTTTAGATATTCGTGTTTGGAATATTTAAAAACAAAAATAATTGAAATTTCAATTTAAATTGTAATATATAGAAATATTAAGAGTAATTTGAAAATTGTGATTTTGCCCCCCCCCCCTCTCCTTTGGGGAGGGATTTTGAAAATTCCAAGAAATGAATTTTATGTAATCCTCCTTGTGATACTGTAAACCAAGAATCTTATGAATATATTTTTATAAAATAGAAACAATAGTACTGACACACTGACGCCCCCCCCTTGTGGAGGGGCAAATTTTAAAATTTTCAAAAATTAGTTTTTCGGTATTTGTATCTGTAATACGTTAAACATCAGTGAATGATGACGCTTTGCATTTCGCAAAGTGAGAAAGTAACAAATACTGGTAAGCAAGGACGTAATTCACGCAGCAAGCGAAAACGATATACGCGCCGGCAACGAAAGACATAATAAACACCGTCAATCGATGGCCTAATGCAGATTAGCAAGCCAGGGCTTAATACACACCGACAAGCGAGGACATATTACACACCGACAATCGAAGACGTAATACACATCGGCAATCCAGGACGTAATACATACCGGCAAGTCAGGACTAAAACACACCGACAAGCGAGGACGAAATACACAACTCTATCACAATTTTAACTTTTATGAACAATTAATTCTTCAAAATAAATCAAGAATCTTATGAATAATCATATTTTTGTCATTTTCCTCACTTCGTGAGGGGGTGGGGGGTGATGCAAAATTCTAAAAATCCTGAAATTGGTTTTTAGCTTTCCATGTTTGTAATAATTTAAGAAAACAGTCTTATGAATCTCTACTTTCTTTAAAATATGAAAATATATTAAAAAATCTTGTTTCTGCCCCCCCCCCCCCCGTCCCTTTGGAAGAGGGATACTGAAAATTCTAGGATTTGATTTTTAAATATTCCTCCTTGCGATATTTTAAACCAAAAAATTTATGAATATCATTTCTTAATTGAAATATAATGAAAAATGTAAAAAGCTGTATCCCCCACCCCCTCTACACTCTCGTTGGAGCGCAAATTTTGAAATTTTCAGAAATTAGTTTTTTGGTATTTGTCTCCGTAATAATAATATAAGTAAGAAGCTTATGAATTCTATTTTTTGTTTGAAATACGAAACGATACATAAAAATCGCGTTTTCGTCTCCAGCCTGTCTTTTGGGAAAAGAAATTTAAAAATTCCAGAAATTGGATTTTAGATATTCGTGTTTGGAATATTTAAAAGCAAAAATAATTGAAATTTCAATTTAAATTGTAATATATAGAAATATTAAGAGTAATTCGAAAATTGTGATTTTGCCCCTCCCCCCTCTCTTTTGGAGAGGGATTTTGAAAATTCCAAGAAATGAATTTTATGTAATCCTCCTTGTGATATTGTAAACCAAGAATCTTATGAATATATTTTTATAAAATAGAAACAATAGTACTGACACATCCCCCCCTTGTGGAGGGGCAAATTTTAAAAATTTCAGAAATTAGTTTTTCGGTATTTGTATCTGTAATACGTTAAACATCAGTGAATGATGACGCTTTGCATATTTATTTTAATTCTTAAAAAAAAAAACAAGAATATTTTGAATTTTTTTTTGTCAAATAAAAAACGATATATGACTATCTTATTTTTGTCCCCTTCCTCACTTCCAAAGCGGGGGGGGGGGGGGGGGTGATGCAAAATTCTAAAAATCCTGAAATTGGTTTTTAGCTTTCCATGTTTGTAATAATTTAAGGGAAGACTCTTATGAATGTCTACTTTCTTCAAAATACGAAAATATATGTGAAAATCTTGTTTCTCCACACGTTCCTTTGGAGGGGGGATATTGAAAATTCTACCAATTGATCTTTAGGTATTCCTTCTTGCGGTATTTTAAACCAAGAAATTTATGAATATAATTTCTTAATTGAAATATAATGAAAAATGTAAAAAGCTGTATCCCTCCCTCGTTGAAGTGCGAATTTTGAAATTTTCAGAAATTTGTTTTTTATTATTTGTCTGCGTAATAATTTACTTATGAATTCTATCTTTTGTTTGAAATACGAAAGGACACATGAGCATCGCGTTTTTGTCCCCAGCCCCTCCTTTGGGGAAAGAAATTTGAAAATTCCAGAAATTGGTTTTTAGATATTCGTGTTCGGAATACTTTAACGCAAAAATGATTGAAATTTCAATTTAAAATGTAATATACAGAAGTATTAAGAGTGATTTGAAAATTACGATTTTGCTACCCCCCCCCCTCCCTCTCCCTTCGGGGAGGAATTTTGAAAATTCCAAGAATTGATTTTTATGTTTTCCTCCCTGTGATATTGCAAACCAAGAATCTTATGAATATCTTTTTATAAAATAGAAACAATAGTATTGCACCCTTCCCCCCTTGTGGAGGGGCAATTTTTAAAATTTTCAGAAATTAGTTTTTCGATATTTGTATCTGTAATACGTTAAACATGAGTAAATGAGGGCGCTTTGCAATTCGCAAAGTGAGAAACTAGCAAATACATGTAAGCAAGGACGTAATTCACGCAGCAAGCGAAAACAGTATACGCACCGGGAATGAAAGACGTATTAAACACCGTCAGTCGACGGCCTAATGCAGATTAGCAAGTCAGAGCGTAATACACACCGACAAGCGAGGACATATTACACACCGAAAAGTAAGAGAAAACGCACACCGGCAAACAGATACGTAATACACACCGACAACCGAAGACGTAATACACATCTGCAATCCAGGACGTAATACACGCCAGCAAGTCAGGACATAATACACAACTCTACCACAATTTTAACTTTTATGAAAATTTAATTCTTCAAAATAAATCAAAAATCTTCTGAATAATTATATTTTCTTTCAAATAAAAAACGATATATGAAAATCTTGTTTTTGTTCCCTTCCCCACTTCGCGGGGGGTGGGGTCAAAATTAAAAAATTCCAGAAATTGGTTTTTAGCTATCCATGTTTGTAATAATTTAAGGCATGAGTTTTATGCATCTCTTTTTCCTTTAAAATAGTAAAATATATGTGAAAATCTTGTTTCTGCCCCACTTCTCTTGGAGGGGGAATATTGAAAATTCTAGGAATTGATTTTTAGGTATTCCGCCTTGCTATATTTTAAACCAAGAAATTTATGAATATCATTTTTTAATTCAAATATAAAGAAAAAATGTAAAAAGCTGTATTGCCCCCCCCTCCGCCCTCCTTCGTTGGAGTGCGAATTTTGGAATTTCCAGAAATTAGTGCTTTGGTATTTGTTTTCGTAATAATTTAAAGCAAGAAGCTTATGAATTCTACTTTTTGTTTGAAATACGAAACGATACATGAAAATCGCGTTTTCGTCCCCAGTCCCTCTTTTGGGGAAAGAAATTTGAAAATTACAGAAATTGGTTTTCAAATATTTGTGTTTGTAATACTCTAAAGCAAAAATGATTGAAATTTCGAGTTAAATTGAACTATTAATTGTAATTTGATAAACGCCCACCCCCCTCCCTCTTCTTTCGGCGAGGAATTTTGAAAATTCCCAGAATTGATTTTTAGGTATTCCTCCTTGTAATAGTGTAAACCAAGAATCTTATGAATATCTTTTTATAAATTGAAATATGTTCATGTTTTTCTTTTCGCAAATCAGGCTTCAAACAAAATCCAAGATGTGTGATATATTTTTTCACACTTAGATAAAGAAGCTTATTTAAACTGCTTGTAAGCAGACATGCTCGAAGCAATGTGTTTGTTTTCACTTTCTTCTTTTTATCAAAGATATTTTTGGAGCGGCCTGATTTGACATTATGTGAGGTGGGGATGGGGACAGGAAGACTAATGATTTCTAATAACTTTTCACGAATACCATGTTCTCGTCGTATTCGTTAATAACATTTTTTCAACAAGCCCTTGAAATAATGCTTAGCGTTTAATCTGTTAACAAAATAAAAATGTCAAATGACTTAATATTTGTGCTGTGTCACGTGTCATCTGTTTGACATTTTATAATCAAACAGATAAATTCTCAATTCTATCATAGCTTTGAGGCCCTAACTAGGCACAGTATTATTTTGGAGGCCTCCCAAATAATATTATAACTAAGCTCGAACCTCAACACATATTTGGTCCTCTACTTTTCACATTTACTAAAGCTAAAATGTATATAAATAGTATAACTTTTTTTAGCCTAAAATTCAAACTTATTTTTGATAAATCAATATGATTATAGAGGGAAAATAGTCTTGCATCAGAATATTAAAAGCTGTCATTAAATTCTTTTCTTCCCCTATTTATCGAAAACACAGCTATTTATTATTTTTTTATTTTATAAATATGTCCTACAAATTTACATCTTAAACACAAATTAAAGTAAGGGGTTTAATTTGATTTATTTTTTTAATTTTAATTATCGCTAATAAATAAAAGACAAACTCAAAGTGGATCCACCTCATATAATTTCCAAGGAGTATGGCACCATTAATTTAAACAAGAAATTTTTGCCTAATATATTTTTTTTAATTAAAAAACTTTCTGCAAATTATCACATAAATTGTAATATTTTTCTGCTATTAAATAAGGTGAAAAATTCTATACGAAAATTTTGGTAGAACTGTACGTAACCTGTAACTTGTATATAAAAAGTATCAGTGGAAAGTAATAATAATAAAAAATATCTGTAGGTTTCTATATGATAGAAAAACCATCAAAAAATAAATGTAAACTTAAGTAATAAAACAAATTAAGGAGTAACACCGCTTTAACCTTCCAAAATTTCAAAACCACTTTTTTGTTTTTTAAAGTACTCTTTATACACATAGAAATCTTATTTTATTGGCTATAAATTTCTATAGAAAGTGAAGGGGTAATTTTGAGGTTATAGAAGTAGAGAGTGCCGCAGCAAGTGAACAGCAATAAAAACTTTACTTTTTTTCCCCTCCATAACGGCAATTTTCAAAATCAGTGGACACTCTATCTCCACCAATTTTCAATCAACAAACTTTATCTTTTTGGAAATTAATCGTGAAGTATTTTTCTAGGGAAATGCGTTGGATGTGACGATTTATTAAGAGATATTATATTTTACAGATATTATATATTATAGTTATAATATTATAACTATAATTCTATATTATTCGATAATATTATTCGATAATATTATTCGATTATATTATTCGATATATTTAATACCGATTGCTCGCTTTTTTTTATAACTGTAATGCAACAGAAATTTTGGTTGAAAATTTACATTTTACCAAAAATGCATATATATATCTTATCTAACTATATACTATCTTATCTAACTATATCTATATCTTATTTTTATCTAACGAAAATAGATTTCCGTCAAATTAACTTTTCACACGTATTTGCCCTATTTGAGCATGCGTAAACTTAAATCTAGAAGCTAATCATTTTTAGAGTACACTCGAATGCGAAAAGGGTGGCCGAGTGGTGTCAGGCGGGTTTTTTCTCTGTTCCGATCATCGTGTCGGTTCGACCCCCGCTACGGACGGATTGTTTTTTCTTATTTTATTGGCAATAATTCATTTTAATAATGCCATACTTAATTCAGGAGGAAAAGTTACATAATTTGTATTTTTTTTATTCGCATGCTTTACAATTAAAATTTAACACCCAAGAATATTTTATTTTAATTACTAAATTTATATTAAAAGTATTTAAATTAAAAGATCGTGCATGTAATTATCGATTAAATAAATTGAACAGGTCTAAAATTTTAATTATATTTGGTATGACCTTTATCAAGATGTCATATATATAATAAGATAAGTATGTAATTCTTTTTCGTAAAAAAAGGAAAAAAAAGGAGAGAAAAAAAAGGAGAGAAAAAAAAAAAAAGAAGGAAAAATATTCATACAGGAATTCTAAATTATCTTGATATCCATGATCTAACCATTAAACAATGTGTGAAAATAGAAAGTGCAAATTCAACTAATTAAAAAACATGTATCGTAATCGTTAGGAGCAAACACCAAATTTTAAATTCTGGGTTTTAGAATCTGACTAATAAAAATTAATTTAATGAAAAATTTTAAAGCTCGTGTAGTTAATTTAAAAAAAAAAGAAATACTAAATATTGTTATTTTTTCAAAACATTGGGGCTGTGTTAAATAAAATTTAACAACCGCCAATATTTTTTTAATTACTTACTTTATATTATAAAAATATTTATAAAAATATTTAAATTAAAAAATTTTGCATGTTGATATATATTAAATAAAGAACTAATTATTAAAGATAAATTAATTTTGAGACTGTAGTAAGTAAAAATAAATCATTCAATTAATATTTTTAGTTAAATTCGTGCTAAATTAATTCGAGTATAATAGAATGTAAATTAGAAGCTTAAAATATCTAACTACATAAATTGAGTAGGCTGGACTGACAACAAAATCTATCGTTATATATAGGAATCGCTTACACAATATAACAATTCATAAAATTTTCAATACCTAATTAATTTAAAAGCAGCTAATTAAAAATACAAGCATATTTCTAAAGGAGCTTTCAAGTTATTTACCGTCAAATCTTGACAAATCTTGACAAATCTTGACTTAAAATATCTAACTACATAAATTGAGTAGGCTGGACTGACAACAAAATCTATCGTTATATATAGGAATCGCTTACACAATATAACAATTCATAAAATTTTCAATACCTAATTAATTTAAAAGCAGCTAATTAAAAATACAAGCATATTTCTAAAGGAGCTTTCAAGTTATTTACCGTCAAATCTTGACAAATCTTGACAAATCTTGACTTAAAATATCTAACTACATAAATTGAGTAGGCTGGACTGACAACAAAATCTATCGTTATATATAGGAATCGCTTACACAATATAACAATTCATAAAATTTTCAATACCTAATTAATTTAAAAGCAGCTAATTAAAAATACAAGCATATTTCTAAAGGAGCTTTCAAGTTATTTACCGTCAAATCTTGACAAATCTTGACAAATCTTGACTTAAAATATCTAACTACATAAATTGAGTAGGCTGGACTGACAACAAAATCTATCGTTATATATAGGAATCGCTTACACAATATAACAATTCATAAAATTTTCAATACCTAATTAATTTAAAAGCAGCTAATTAAAAATACAAGCATATTTCTAAAGGAGCTTTCAAGTTATTTACCGCCAAATCTTGACGGGTACTATCTAGTACATATTTAAAAACTCTTATGTATTTCACTTGCTTTTGGACTTTTTTTATGTTGTTCTAGATCAAGTGTACGATGATTTATCCTGTCCCCCACTAGCTCTTCTTTTTTCAAAACGGTCCCTCCCATCATCAGTCAAGTCGCCATTTTTTACTATATAAAATTAAAAAATATATTTTTTCTTCTTTAATATTATGTAGTATAATAAATTATTGTAAATGAATTTTTATAAATAATTCATATTTCTTTTAAAACAATTTCCGAAACAACCTTAAATTCCAAGGCTGTGGGTGCCATTCCTAATGGTGTTACCCATTAAATTACTTAAATGTTGTAAACAGGTATCTAAAATGATTGAAAAAACTTTTTGTATAATAATTGAATTTTAATCTTAAAATAAAGTTCAGGTTACATTAACATTTAAGGCCTATTTAAGGATATACCTACAAGGAAAAATGGAAAACTGTTTTATTCACTCATATTAAAAAGTTATTTGATTTGAATATTTTAATCAAAGCTGAATTTAGAACTCTGTGTAAGAATAGAAATTGGTAGAATAAACTTTATACGGCATAAGGAATATTCCTTTTTTAAGTCATTTTATTCAAAACAGTTATTTTGCGAATTACGCACACGATTTCATGAAAATTGAACCAAATTTTCGTGAAATTCCAACGTTTTTAAAGAAAATGTACATATCCGAAATAACATATAATATTGATACTTATGCTAATATTAATAAAATTACGTCTTTAAAGTGTCTAATTTTTAAGACTATTTATTTTATATTATTGAAAGGGTATGAGACTTGTTTTTAATAACAAGTCATTTTAAGAAAACACTATTTCTCTAAATATCTAAAAACATAATAACGCAAAATGGTTAAGGGTCCTCTTCACGCACTTGAAAACACCCGCTCGCTAATGTTAATCCTATGAAGCATTATTTTTTATATTTGCGATAACTTTTATATATTTGACACATACACGGGAGTACTGGCTCTGAGCCAGGCTCCTCCGGCCGGCCCTTAAAGACGTTCTAGTAAATTCTAACTGTTGATTTTTTTTTATTTATTAGTTATTTTAATTTAAAATTTATACGTAAAATAAAAAATCCCTGACGGCTCGGCCTTCAGGCACATTTAGATTTCGAAGACGCGGACCATAGAGCACCTGTTTATTGAGAATTCCAGAGGAAGGACCTTTTTGCCATGATGCGGCAGTTGGGATCACCCTATTCGAAATCTACTTGCCCCTGTAGGCGGAGCCGGTAGGGATTTTTTAGCTTTTAATCTTTTTTTTTTTTTTTTTTTTTTTTTTTTTGTAAGATTTGATTCTATAAAATACTTGTCAATATAAAAGTTGTAGATAGTATTAAGAATATTTGTAATAAATTTAAGCTGATTTGATATCTTATGAACTGACGAAGTTATGACTTTTTTTCTTCTTAAACTCCTATCCCGCCCCCTCCCCCTTGAGGCCATTTTTGATGATATCAAAACTTTGTCATGCATAAATTTTTGGCCCTTTTCCTAGAAATAATAATAACTTTAAAATCGATATGTATCGATATGTATAATAATTAAGAAGTTATGTTTTTTTTTCTGTTTTCTATAAAAAAAAAAAACATCCCCCCCCCCTCCCCTCATTGGTTCAATTTTCCCCATTAACGAACTTGAACGAGATTTTATGCATCAGTTTGGAAGAGATTTGGGGAGAATTATGAAAGTAATCGTGTCCATAAAAAAGTTATATTGATAGCTAGACAGATATATATAAAGTTTTTAACTGGGAGGAGGTTTTGTGTTCAAAATTGTGGAAGTTGTTGTGCCCATAAAAAAGTGATATAGATAGATAGATAGATAGATAAATAGATAAAGTTTTGAACTGCGGTTGGTTTTGGGTTCTAGGAGTCATTATCGGCGTAGATCTGTAAAAAGTTTTCAGAAATTCCAACATGTTGATAATGTAATAGGTAGTTTTTCTTACAAAATCTACTTCTTTTTCTGGTATTTTATTTAAAAACCACGACCGAAACTGGGCCCGCTAGGTGAACCGGGTCCTGGTAATTTGTACCGGCACTACTCCCCTCTGTACGGCCTGGTCATACTTAAATCAAAATATTATTTTGGTTAAATATTACAATTGTTTACTGCAATACTTTATATTACATTTAAAAATTAAATTCTTATGAAAATCGATTTTCTAAGATATTTAATAGAAAAGTTTGACTACTTTTAATTATTTGTCATAAAATCAACATTAAAACTGTTATTGATTCATATTTAAAGGAGAAAAGAATAGTCTAAAATTAAATATATATTCTGCAATGGAATATTAAAAGCAAGAGGAACGGTAATGCATCAACGCATAATAAAATAAATTAAATAAAAAATATATTATTTAATAATGTTTAAAAAAAAAACCCTGCACTTTAAACTTGGAGTATTGACACACCTGTCCTACTGACTGTGACTCTTATTCATCTCAGCGGAATTTCACGCGACGCACCTTTTACCAGATTTCACTGACCAGCCAGATGTTGTCAGCAGGAATTTAGACAAAGGACTGGGAGGGTGTGCAAATCGCTTTAGATAATAAAAAGCGTCCCTTTAACATCTGCTAAAATTCGGGGATATTTTCAAGTAGTAAATAAATGCTTGATATTGTGTTGTTTCTTTTTTTACCTTTACAGAAGAATTCTTTAAATACCTTTTAAAGATTTTTTTCTTTTAATTTCTTTAAAAGAAGAAAGAAAAAGAAAATAGATATCATAATCTTTTATTTATTTATTTTTTTTAGAAAATGCATATAAATTTTACTATAATTGCTCATTAAAAAAAAAATGTTTTACTTTTTATTTTTGTTAAACTGATATCAACAATTTTGCATATATATGCATTGAATATTTATAGATACCGCTTAAACTTTGTGTCACAGTTAGGAAATAATTTTCAAACACAATAATAAATGTTTCTGATATTTTAATTCAGATTGCATAAAACTAAAGATTATTATTATTATTATTTATATATAACAATAATTATCTATCATATAAAATTTGTTAAGTATCTCTTACATCAGTTGTCAAGCGAACCATCAAAATAATATGATAACCATCAGTTAGCAATATACAAAGATATATCTAATATACAAACAGGAAAAAATGTCGACTTGATTAAGAATACATGAATGTTTTATATACATAGTAACATTGGAGCGAAAACGTTTTTGGGGGTCAAAAGAAATTATAAATAAAAAAAAAATCCTAAAAAATACATTCCTTTTACTAAATGAAAACAGTTTTTTTTTTTCTTTCTTTTTTTTTTCTTTTTTTTTTTTTTTTTTTTTTTAATAATGTATCAGAAAATTCTTTCAATCTGTGGAAAAGTAGCATGGCAGAAACTTTTTTACAGGTACAAAGTAAAGTTTTCGAAAATATTACATCTTTTAAGGAATTCCTAGACGATAGTAATCGAGAAATAAATATTTAACGTAATTTTCGAAAAACATATGATATAAAAGCAGAAAAAAGTATTAATTTTTTATGTCGCAATTTTAACCCTATTAATATAATATCTGCTAGGACAATTAACCCCTTAACAATGGGAGGTTTTTTGACACCATAAACTAAAAATAGGCACAATACACCCTTTTCCGTACTAAAATATTTGCTTTATGTAATTGAATGCAATGTCTGCCGATTAATAAATAAAAGATTGCGTTTAAAAATTACTGGTGTGAAAAAGCTTTTAGTAACAAAACAAGCAAACTCTTCTTGCCCGAACTGAGTTCGGGCTTCACTGTTAAGTGGTTAAATCGAACGTAAGTAGTCACAGGGTCAGATTAAGACATGGATACACGGGGTACTGGTCTAAGGCTCATAAACTTGGAGGGCCCCAAATCTATATACTTTAACTCTATCGACAGAGGATATTGAACTGGACCTAAGTGATCATAGAGCCAGATTAAGGCAACGGCATACATGGCACTGGTATAGGACCTCATAAGTTTGTGTGTGTGGATGGGGGGGGGGGGGTGGAGAGATCCAAATCAGTAGATAAATAATTGTAAAAGTAAGTAGGTAAAACATTGACTGTTATGATTAACCCGTAATTCCCGTTGTTGAACGTCTAAGCTTGTATAACTTCATAATGCATAATATATTGACATCGGAAGTTACTGGTTAATCACGTCTGAAAATTCATGAAAAGTCTGATCATGAAAATCCCGTCTGAATATTTACCCAATCACACAGGCATTTAAAAGTTATAAGAGTATTCTCATGTATTTTCTTTTTACCCTGCAACTTGTAACGCACATCTTTCTAACACATTTACAAAGACATTTTTATATATAAAACTGTGCAATTTTTAGGTATTACTATTTAGGGTGTCATGAATGTGAATAGCGGAAAATTTAAAAGAGTAGATTGAAAACTTCTTTTTATAAATTTATTTTGGAAAGGAGGGGGAGGGTGAGTACCAAAATCCATGCTTGTTCGGGTGAAAAATTATCATAGTTTCGTCACAGCAAGCCAACGGTGAACCAATTGAACAAAATATTCCAGAAGTATAAATTATATTTTCGCAGTGAAGAGAGAATGAAGTAGGGGGAAAGGATTATCTCACAATTGGGGGGGGGGGGAGATGGATTTTTCGTTAATTTATTTACGTTTCAAACAATTAAAAAAGTTGGAAATTGTGCGTTAAACGTGATATATGAGGTGCGTTCGTCTTATAACTAGTTTCACAATGTAAAAAAAAAAAAAAAAGAAAAAAAAAATCATCCTCATTATTTCAGTGAAATGAATTATGTCGTCTGCTAGAAGCGAAATGAGCATGCTTTTTTTTTTTTTTTTTCTCCCTTGCTATGTATGCCACGTTTACAAATGCGAATTTTTTTTTCACCATGGAGATCTTACTTTGCGAATGATTACCTCCATGGCTTAGTATTTTTATGACTCATAATGAACGAATCTCCTATGTTTATTGACTCTAATGGATTGAGATATTCGGTTAACCTGATTTTCACTGAAGTTATCTCAGAATCTATACATTGTTGAATGTAACTCATTCTCAAGCAAACAATTTTTCTGAACGAGCTTTCTAAAAATGTATCTTTTGTGTAATTTTATTCGATTAAATAATTTTGAATAAAAAATGGCCGCTTGCCATATAAAAAAAAAAGTGGTTAGCCCGTATTTGTTTTCCTCAGCCCCATGACTTGCACTTTTATTATATAGATTATATATGAATATGATAGGATTTAACAGAATAAAGAAAACTTTCATTAATAACTTTTTAAGTTTTGATTCGATTTTCATAAAATTTGAAATGACTCGACAAAATTCTGCATCGATTATATATATTAAATTTCAAATTATTTGGTTGGGTAGTTTTTGCGCTGTTATATGCGGACAAATGGACGGACGTACGGACGGACCAGACGACGACTATAGGTGCTACGTATTTATATAATTACGAACGCACCTAGCTAAAAACAAAAAATATATCACATTTAAAAAGAAACATTCATTATTAAAATAATGATACATGATATTTTCACAATATTTTATTATTAACAAAATTGCTTTGATATAGTGAAAATAGTCTTTTATTTAAATTTCTAATGATAATATATATTTTTCTTGTTAAAAATAGTTTGTAACATTTGGAGATCAGTAACATTTTTATAAGAATTGTATTTTGAAGAGCTCAATATATATTAATACATTTTTATTGATAGATAGAAATTGTACTAAAATAAAATAAAATACACTGAAAGTAACAAAATATTAAAATTTTATGTATAAAAATTTTCTCACTCTCTCTCATTATTATTATTTTCTTTTTATATGGACTTTAAGAATCCTTGTATTTCTTTGATATAAAGTACAAGAACCAGAAAAATATATATGCAATATTTTACTAGTAAATGTTTATTATTATTATTATTATTATTACTAATAATAATGTTCAGAAAATTTAAAATAGTTGCAATAATTCCAGAACATAAAAATCTCATAGCGGAATAAACAGAATGGTGCACTCAGAAAAGAACACAACGTAAACTGAAGTAGTACTGTTTGCTCGACAAATGTTACGACACTATACACCGCTAAATATGCCTAGAATAACATCTAATTCCAGTACTGAAATTACCTGATCTATCTTTTAATATGTTAAACTAATATTTTCAATTTTAAAATTTCGACAATATGGGAATATGATTCATTTCTTTATTTTGGTAATAATGAAAAAATCAAAGAAAAGCAGCCTTAATGAACATTCTTAATATTTTTCTAATTATTATAGTCTTTAAATTTGTTGATTTATGTTTTAAAAAGATTGTAAGTATGTTTTAAGTTCGTCTGTAGGCAGAAATATGTATTAATTTATTGGTGAAATTTATTAATTAATATATAGGTTATATACTGAGTATTTAAAAATTTGTCACAGCGTTTCTGTTTTTAAACGGCTTAAAGTGGCTCTCAAAGGACCAAATTGACTGAAAGCTTATAATTCAATATTGTATCTATACATGCATGATATAGTGAGTAGCACTCCACATTGTAAAACTATCTTTTCTCAATATTTGCTTCAAGCATACTTTTCTCTTAATTTTCCATAATGGACCACACTGAAAAAAAAATCTAGTTTCTTATTTTGTAATTAAAGTAACAAATATTTCGGAAAATATCGTCAAATTTGCATTTACAATAGAATTTTTTAACATGACAATTACGAAATGATGGTCATCTGCGAGCAATATGCTATAATTGAAGATTTATTAAATGTGTAAAAAAAGTATGAAATCTTTTCTATTTTTTGGTATGTAAATGCTATTGCCTGATACATTTAATATGTGAAACAAGGTTATGAATATAATAGAAATTTTATGTGGTTGAGCTGGTAAAAATTAATCATTTAAATTTTCTCTAAATGTGGTCAGGATTTCGTTTGGCTGGTTGCTTTATTCTCAAAAGTTAAATTTTGTTACAAGGCTAAAAGTGTAATTAAATTTAAATCTATTTCTATAATAATTCAAATCTCCTTCAAAACATATATAGTCCCCTGTTGCTGTTTAAATAATATATATATTTTTTTAATCAAAAGTAAAATATTATTATAAACAACAATAGTTTTTATTTCTAATATTTTATTGAACTGTAATGCATAAAATATATTAATTTCAACCATAAATGTTTTTTATATAACTCGATGACTCTAATAGCAAAGATTTTGTTTGAGATGATGCGGCTTATTTAAATAAACTAGCCGCCACTGGCGACCAGTTTGGTCGCCCTTAAATGTATGTTAAGCATTATAACAAATTATTTTTATTCATAATTTATTTTTTTCCTTAATCCCTCGCATAACTGGAAAAATCTAATAGACAAATCAAGAACTTTTGCGATCGCGGTAGCATTTCG
This sequence comes from Maratus michaelseni, assembly GCA_963931845.1. Lineage (NCBI taxonomy): Eukaryota > Metazoa > Arthropoda > Arachnida > Araneae > Salticidae > Maratus > Maratus michaelseni. Next base: position 14,911 of record CAWVPG010000077.1, on the reverse strand, counting down.
CATATTTTTTGTTGTTATGTATTTCATCTTTCTTGACAAAAACCGCTTAACCCACTTAAGAATTTATGCTTCATGTCCGTTTGCTTATCACTTGCAATATGTTCGGTAATGCGGAGATTCTTAAACATATTTGGCGCAAAACAAAAATCGCGCCAACTCCGGTGCGTCCGTGACAACTGTTTCAATTTAAAATACATGACGTTCACATTTTTCATTTAAAATAGAAAATAGAAAAATAATAATTATCATAAATCAAAACATTTGATTTCAAATTAAAGTATCGTTTCTAATTTGCACGCGCAAAAAATAAAAACTGACAATTCTTTTCGAAATTTGATCCATTAAATATTATTACATGAGTTCAAATTACGTCAAAAAAGATCCGGAAGTTGAGTTGTATGGAACAGAATTAATGTAAACTTTGACTGTCTCACTGGTGCGAATTATTTTTTTTTACGCCAGGCAGCGATCCAAAAATTCATGGTTTAATATTTTAAACATTCACAACGAATGAATCTTTTTTCTTTGTTTACTTTCATAGATAGAGAATTTTAACTGCGAACCTAATTTAAACTGAAGTTATTGCAGAATGTATACATAATTGAACGTAAGTCATCTCTCAAATATTAATTTATTTTGAACGATCTTTCTAAAAATGTAATTTTTATGCAGTTTTATTTGCAAAAATAATTTTGAATAAAAATGGCCGCCTGGCATATGAAAAAGTGAAACGGACATCCCGGAACTGTTGATGACAGTCACATGACTTACGGTTTTATTATATAGATCATGCGTATAATTTTTGTTTGAAGTGTGCTCAATTATATATATATATATATATATATTTGAGCATTACCGTATTGTGATGAGTTGACATGTTTCAACTCCTCCCTTATTTGTGGAAAAAGGATAATCTCTCTGGAATGAAAATAATATGACAGATTGATCTCTATTGACAAAAATTCTATCAATAGTGTGGATTTCATTTTCACTTTGAGATAAGCCAAGCTGCAATACATGCTTTGTATTGAATGATATGTTATCTGAATGGGTGGATAAGAAATGTGAATGGCATTTTTTTGGATACAATGGATCTAGCCCATATGAGTTGGAAATTCTAACTGGATAAGTATGGGATTAAGATAGCTGTCACTCATAGGAAGGCCAGAGGGCGTTTCTTTCCTTATGGAGAGAAAAATACCTGTTTTGCCGGAGAGGAAGGAATGCGAGGAGATACGAAGGACGGCAGTTGAAGGTGGAAGGAGTTGAATGTGGAATCAGTTGGGTTTGGAATACTCGAGAGTGAGGTTCCACTTTGAGCGGACGTCAGAATCGGAATTTGGCTGACCATGTAAATTGTGGCATGGATGTTTATCATAATTTTTCATTTTTACTTTTTTTTTTTTTTTTAATGTGTTAATTTAAAATAAAGTTTTTTCGTTTCAAACGATAAATGGAATTTATTATTTATATATACAATGTCTCACGCTACCACAGCAATAGTATATATAAATAATTGGTGGCAGCAAATGGGATATGTAATCTAGAATAAATTAGATTACGGATTTATGTTAACCGGATTAAACAGATGATGAGCCAGTGGAAAACGGACAAGCAGAGTTGTGGATTCGTGAAGTCTAATTGGAGTTGTGGTTTTTTCTCGGAGTTCTAGCAAGCAGAGAACTGGTAAAAGAACTTTATCGACAAAAGCTGTGTAGTGTATGGACAGTCAACTATAGATTTGGTGATACGTGTTTGTGTTTCTTAATATATCCAGTGGAATGAAGATATGCGGCGTACCATCTGAGTTGTCTACATACGGATCTGAGGTGAAATTAGTGCCTCATCAGCGAAACTAGTGTCTTCAAATCTTCAAACATCTGTGTGTGTCATCTTTAAAAGTGCTTGGAAGCCTGGTATCAGTGTGGAGGAAATATCTGCATCTGGAGGTAAGCTCTTTTATGATATCTTCTATAGAGGTCTTTTTTAAATTAAATTTTGTGTATAAATTTTAATTTTGGGGAACAAAACTCTATGAGAAATTTAAGAATTCTAGGGAAGCTATTAATTTGGTACTTAAATTTTTAGTTAGAATTTTTATGTTTGTTGATTTTCTGGTATCTGTTTGGTATAATATTGGGTTAAGAAAATTATATACTTATGTATATGTTAAAATTTACTTGGGGTATAGTAAATTGTTATTGATTAATTGAGATTATTAATCAGGGTATTTTAATCATAATTTTGTATAAAACTTTCGAAAATAAGAGTTTTGTTTATATGCATTTTAGTTATTACAGTAACAAAGTTATAGCTTAATTTTATGGGTATACTGTGGATGATTATGATTAATGTTACAAAATAAATTGATGTTATACTGTACTGTTGGGTATAAAATTTATTTTGGGGGATATACTCAGTTTGAAAGACGTCACTGTTGCATGAGAATTTGCTATATTAAAATTGTGTCGTTTTTGAATACATTATTATACGTATAGTGAAGAAAATTCTATTTCTGTGTTTATTGTAGTATTGTAAATTGAATATATCTGATATTTTGAAATTTATTATATTTTTGGGGAAAAGATGGCAGAATATTTAGGAAAATATAATAAAAGTGTCTTGCTGTTATTAGCTGAGGAATTTGAGACCAGTGTGTCAAAAACGTGTAAAAATAAAGCTATAATTCAGGCTATCGTAGATGCAGAGGATTATGATGAAAGTTTCGCTAAAATTCGATTGCAATATTTTCTTGAACAGGAGGCGGAGCGGAAAGAGCAGGAAAAACAAATCGAAAAAGATCGTAAAGAAAGAGAGAGGCAAATTGAATTAGATAGGATTGAGCAAGAGGAAAAAGATAAACTTAGGAAATTTGAGTTAGATAAACTTGAAAAACAACTTGAGGCAGATAAACTCGAAAAACAGCAACAACTTGAATTACAAAAACTTGAAAAAGAACAGCAATTTGAATTAGAAAAATTGCGTATTCAAAATTCTGCGGATGTTGTTAGTGTTTCATCTAATGAATCAAATGTAGATTTTCATAGAACTCCTAAGGTAAATTTAAAGGATTTAGTTCCGCGCTTTGATTCTAAATTAATTGATATAACTCTTTTCTTTATGATTTTTGAAAGGCAAGCCGAGAAAGCTAAAGTTTCTCAGGAAGATTTGGTCAGTCAATTAATTCCTTTGTTACCTTCTGATATTGCCGAAATTATTGTAAAACAACCAGCAGATAAATGTGATGATTTTCAACATGTAAAGAAAGTTTTGTTAGATAGGTTTAGGCTAAGTACAGGCGCCTTAAAACAAAAATTTGAAACTCATCAAAGAAAATCTGGTGAATTATGGGTGGATCTGATTTATGAGTTAAGGGGTTATCTAGATAATTGGTTAGAATCGTTAGAAGTGAGGGATTTTGATTCACTAAAAGAACTAATGCTAACGGAACAATTGAAAAAACGTGTCCCTTTTGAGATAAAAGAAAAATTTATTGATGATTGGGAGGAAATAAAGATTGCTTCTAAACTCGCAGAAAAATCAGATAAATTTGAGAGTATAAGAAGAGAATTTAATAGGTCGGATAGAAAACCGTGGGAAAATAAATCTTTTCAGGATAAGCAAAAAGACAGCTTTAATTCTAAAAGTAGAAAGGAAATTAAACCAAAATCGGAATTTGAGAATACGAAAGAGTGTGGGAAATTTGATCAATTTAAGAAGGACAATGCTTTCGAAAAGCAAAGACAAGTCCAATGTTATAATTGTTTGGCAGTGGGGCACATCAGACCAAATTATCCTGAATTGTTAAAAAGTAAATCTAATTATGAGGATAAAAGCATAGCTTGGATTGTTACTAGTGATGGGAAAAGTGTAAATAATAAGGAAGGTGTGGAAACCGAATTACCTATGGTTGATTTATGCGTGAATGGTAAGAAAGTAAAAGCGATTAAGGACACAGGTGCGCAAATTGCGGTTTTTGATGCTAATGACATTCCGTGGAGTGCTAAGAAAGTGGGAAATGTCTTTCTTATACCGGCCCTCGGAAATAGACAAAAAGCGGATTTGGTGTCAGTGCCGGTTGCTTTGATGGAAGGTGAAAAAGAGTGTGTTGAAAAAAATGTGGTGGTTGCAGTTGTGAGAAAACTAAATTCTCCGCCCCTTATAACACCAGCTGTTTATGACTTATTAAAGTTAGGAAATATGGAAAAGCAAAATTCGGTGTATAAACAAGTGGGGAATCAAAGAGAATTAAATGGGCAGGGAACCCTCAGATTATCTAGCGATCATGAGCAAAGGGTTGTTAGAAAAATGGTTGTGAATGAAATCTGTGAAAGGGATAATAAGTCTGTTAATGAGATAGAGGTAAATTCACTGGAAGACGTGACTGATAGGTATTTGGAAAAAGGGTCTAAATTGATCGATACAAAAGAGGGTGCGTCTAAAAAGGATGGTGATAAAAGGTCAGGTATTCAAGGTCAATTTCGGGAAAAGAATTCTGAGCATGATGTAAATATACCCAGGTATTTTGTCGGTAGTATGGGATTTATACATGTTAGAAATAGAATTAGAAAGAAATTGAGTTCATCTATGACTGTGGCCAGTAAATTTAACTCTAGGATGAAGGAAAATAATAGAGTAAATTGGGGGGCTAAATGCCAAGAAGATGTGAATAAGAAATCAAAGTTAAAAAGAATGGAGCATTCTTCTTTTAAAACGGATCATAAAGAAAGATTTATTAAAATCAAACAAGATTTTGAAAGGAAAAATCATGATTATGAAGTTGTGAGGCGAAAATTATTGTCGAAAAGATTTTCAGATAGAAGTAATATAGATATTGGTTTTCGGGAGAATTCTCTAAATTAAGTTTATTCTAAATTTGGGAGTGCTCATTTTCGTAATAGTAAAACTTCATTAATTTAATAATTGCATAATTTAGTATGCTTTCTTTTTGTTTGTAGAAGTGTCTAAATTTAGGCTTTTAAGCATGTTTTTAAGAGAATCGGTTTAGGCATTGTGTTGTATATAGATTTTTTTCTTTTTTTTTATTATTACTTTTTTTTGTTAGAATCATGTAAAGTGTAATCTGTATTTGGTATTATATGTATGTGAAATATTTCAAAATTGTTTCTTAGGGCATCAATTGTATAAATTATTCCTGGAATTATACTTAGGTATTGTAGTTATGGGATTATAGTAAATCCTGTTGACAGTGTGGTCTATCAAATACTGAGTATGGGAATGTGTTTGTATTCTATAGGGATTTTTCATGTGTTATTCTAAATTCCTTTATACTTTGTTGACCTCTTTAGAAATTGATTGAAGGAGCTTATTCTATTAATATATATGCCAAATTTCTTCTAGAAATTTTTTCTTAGGGGGAGGTGTTGTGATGAGTTGACATGTTTCAACTCCTCCCTTATTTGTGGAAAAAGGATAATCTCTCTGGAATGAAAATAATATGACAGATTGATCTCTATTGACAAAAATTCTATCAATAGTGTGGATTTCATTTTCACTTTGAGATAAGCCAAGCTGCAATACATGCTTTGTATTGAATGATATGTTATCTGAATGGGTGGATAAGAAATGTGAATGGCATTTTTTTGGATACAATGGATCTAGCCCATATGAGTTGGAAATTCTAACTGGATAAGTATGGGATTAAGATAGCTGTCACTCATAGGAAGGCCAGAGGGCGTTTCTTTCCTTATGGAGAGAAAAATACCTGTTTTGCCGGAGAGGAAGGAATGCGAGGAGATACGAAGGACGGCAGTTGAAGGTGGAAGGAGTTGAATGTGGAATCAGTTGGGTTTGGAATACTCGAGAGTGAGGTTCCACTTTGAGCGGACGTCAGAATCGGAATTTGGCTGACCATGTAAATTGTGGCATGGATGTTTATCATAATTTTTCATTTTTACTTTTTTTTTTTTTTTAATGTGTTAATTTAAAATAAAGTTTTTTCGTTTCAAACGATAAATGGAATTTATTATTTATATATGCAATGTCTCACGCTACCACAGTATCATCTCAAACAAAATCTCTCTCTCTCTCTCTCTCTCTCTCTCTCTCTCTCTCTCTCTCTCTCTATATATATATATATATATATATATATATATATATATATATATACACATTATATATATATACATATAACATAAAGTTTTTTTTTCAGACTAAAAGTGAGACATCTTGCTGCACTATGAAAAGTACCTAATTGAATATTGAACACAATAAATTATTTTGTAAGGTTTTAACTGACATTCAGTATTATAGTTTATTCTCAGCTATATATTTAGCTAACTATACATTTAATACGGTACATTTTCTTTCATTATTGAAGGATTGTTTATTACTGCATAAATAAAATTCATGAATAAATGTGAATTTCATTCACAATTATTTAGGAATTTGATTTTGACAATCCATAGGAAAAATCAACACAGAAGGATTTAAATTATTCGAGAGTAATTATTTATGTGTCATGTTTTATTCATTTTATTGTTTAATTTTTAACCATTTCAATACTTTATTCTTTTAATTAAAAAATACATCCAAAATTCTCATTGTGAAAAATATAACAAAAAGTAAAAGTCACGGAACCATCTACAATATCACATACACAAAAAACAAAAAAAGATTTTTACATATGTCACTCTCTTGGATAAAATTTTAAGCTTATTTTAGCCTGAAGCAGATTCCCCCCACTCCCCACTGGACACGAACCTGAAAGTCTATTCATTAAAGAATTTTAAGGAAAGCATTTAGAGAAAAACTGGATTATCCACTTTATTCCTGGTATAGGGAAAGGGGATGCTGCATTTTCATTTGCCATTTCCGCAATGGTGTATATTTGGTTATTATCAGTAGAAAAACTTCTTCAACCTGCAAAATGTACTTTAATTTAAATATTGTATGCCTAATCTACTAGAATGAACTGGATGTAAAAACTCTGTATTTTATTAATTTTTTTTTAATGTGTTGTTTGAAACACAAACAAAGAATAAAGTTATAAATAAAAATATTACTTATTACTACACCCTTCAATTAGCATAACTACCCATTTTTATGAATTTTCTATGATTAGTTTCTAGAATCTTTAATATTCAAACTGGAGTTGCGGTGGGATTCTGGGGGCGGTCACAAAAACGAAATCTGTTTTCATGTTTAGATTGAATACGAACTTTACAAACATTTTTTTAAGGGAAACAAGTGTCATATAAGAAAAGTACTAAATAAATCAATTACATATTCCATCGAATACACAACTAGTTTGTGTTCCATTGAAATATTAATATACATTGAAATTGGTCTAAAACAATGAATTTCTCATAGTACAAATCTTCAAAAACTGTAACAAAATTCCCAGTTTGAAATTGAAAGCTAATCGGTCTGCTATTAAATATTCAGTGGGGTACAAGTTATGTATTCTTCTCCATAAAAAAATTTACAATACAAATATTTTAAATATATATATAATGATTATAAAGATGCAAAACTTAGAAATTCTGTTTATTTATTTATTTATAAAAAATAATATTTTATGTAAAATTTAGATAAAATTACTAAACAAATTTATATAAACTTTATATAGTTAATATTTATTTAATATAAAATATTGTACTGGGATACTTAACATATTATATTTTCTTTATTCGCCCCTTTCTTTTATTTATTTATTTATTTATTTTAAACACTCATTGAAAATTATTTTATTGATTTTAAATTCAAGTTTGATGTTAATGATATTAATGTATACTGAAATAATAAAAGAAAGAAAATAAATCAAATAAAGGGATAAAATGGACTTAAAATATAATCCCAGTTTTGTTTGTCTATTACAAATAATATTGTTTATCTACATATATGTCGCGTACAGAAATTTGATTCAATATGCCCACTTTGACAGCATTTTCTTAAACACCCCCTTCCTATTCGAAACATGGAAAAAACTATTCAGTTTCACAATTAAAGAATAAGAGCACTTGCCGATTCCATGTGTTTATGAATAAAAAGGAATTCATTTATAAAAATTTGTGTTTCGCAAGTAATTTTTCTACGTACCTTTTCGCTTAACTTTTCATTAAATAAACATCATTCTGCATTCAAAAAAAAATTTTTTTATGTGTAAACAAATTCAGTTATTTCCCTTTTTTCTTTCTTTCTTCTTAACCCATTTCTGAGATGAGATTCGAACTCAGCAGTGGAGTATCAAGTATTTTGAATCCGTGGAGGAGGGAGCCTGAAAATGAACTAAATTGTTCCCCAAATTAGAATAAAACTCAGATTTCGGGGTGATTGACTAAAGCTTTTCTGCCCCTAGATTACTATACTATCATGGTTCCAAAAAGGAAGTATCCCCATAAAATAAACCTGCAAACAAAATCGAAAAATTAAAAAGTGGCGATATAGAAATTAATCTTAATTATCAAATGCAAAAAAAAATATTGCTTCAAAATATTAAAATGCAAACGAGATATTTTAACGCTGTTCTCAAATTCAAGCTCGCTACTTTATGACATATTTTTTAATTCATGTTTGTGCGGAAACGCATGAAACTGGCAGGTGTTATTATTCAGAAACTATGTAATTAGAAAATATTTCCCAGTTTTTGTTAAAGGCAGAACATTTTGTAGAAAATGCTGTCAAATTCGACCTTTTGAACCAAGTTATTGCTGCGCTTGCGCAAGCCTGGAAAAGAATGCGTTGCCACGTGACACGAATAGCTTATAACGAGAAGTAATTTATCTTTCAAAAAATGGAAAACTTATTTCGTTTCCAAATTGCTTCAATAGTCAGGCATGTCAATTTCATGCCTTTGCGTTGAAATATACGTCTTAAAATGTGTCAGAAAGTTTCGCTTTGCTGAGCAGGTCATTTGAGAACCACCTTAAAAGAATTGTTCTATAGAATTAACATTAGCGAGCGAAGGTTTTCGTGTGAGTGAAGTAACCTTTTAATAAAAAAACACAGCTCTATAAAACTTGATGGCACTTCTGTGAAGGTGCAGCTGGTTGCTAAAAGATAATAAAAAAATAATCAATAAACAACAAAAAGGAATGTTTCTTCGCCTCACTTATTAAACAGGCCAGTATTGGTTTTATTACTTTCAATAAACTTGTTCATTTTCGTCTTAATTTATAAAAAGCGGCGTGTCTCAATAAATAAATAAATAAATAAATAAATAAATAAATAAAAATAAATAAATAAATAGATCAGAAATTAATATATAGTGTGTGTCTCATTTAATGAAACAATCATTACACAGTTTAAATGAAGTATAATGGGAAAAAAAAACTCTTCAAGAGCAATCAGATAATTGTTAAACTGGATTTATCTCTAATTTTGATTTAGTTTCTATTGGTGAAATTATTGTATAACTTCGAAATCTACCTGTGAATGTTAGGTCTAGCCGGCAGGGATTTTAATTTATTTATTCTTTCTAGAAGTAACTTTTGGAAGTGAAACTTTTGTTTTATAATTTCGTTTATTTTTATAATAAAAACAATTTTGATTACTTTTAAACGCTAACAATTTTAATATAACCAAGATCTTAACGGGCTAAGTTTTTCTTAGTGTTGCCAGGTGCATTGGAATAGAGTTCTATGGGGTCATGGGGCTTGAGCCCCACCAATAATTTCAAAGATGGATTCTTTTTATATGCGTCTTTTATATTCTTTTTCTGTTGTTACAGAGATAAACGCCATTAGATTTTTGTTGTTGTTGTTGTTCTCTTTAAGTTATATGTATATTTTTATATTAAAGTAAAATATTAAACTTTTGAATTCGTATAGTCAAATGGCCATATAAAACACAGAAGGGAAAAAAAACAGAATCCGAAAGGAGATGTTATTCAAAGTCAACTTACGTTGTGATTTTATTATAAACGATTCGCAAATAGCAGCCAGTATATACTTTTTATAAACAGAACTATACATTAAAAATTTTACATTGTCATAACGTTTTATTCAACTTGTGATTTATTTAACTATATATAAATCTGTTTAATTTCTTTTTAAAGGGAAATTAAGAACCAACATTAAGGCTGTTCTCAAATCCAAATTGCCTACTTTCTGTCAAATATTTTAATTCATTTTTGTTCGCAAACGTATGAAATTGGCAGTTGCTCTTATTAAGAGACTATGTTATCAAGCTGGTTTCTTCGTTTTTTGGTAAAGGCACACAATCTTTCAGAAAATCTGTCAAAATTGGCTCTCTGAAAAGAATACCTGAACTGATAGCGAAAAAAGGAAAAATATCAAAAAAAAAAACTGTTTACTTTCAAAACACGTCAATAATCATAACCTGTAAGTATAATGATTTTATGTTCAAACATCAATCAGAAAATTTCTTAGAAAGTTTGTTGAGCAGGGAAAAATATTTCTTTGAGAACTGTCTTACATTGGTAATCAATCTATATTACACACATACACGTATTTGTGTGGGAAATAGTTACATTCGAGTTCAGCCCCATCAATAATTTTCAAAACTCTGCGCCTATGGCCAGATGTCCCGCATAAATCGGGGCTCCAATTCCTCTGGACACAGAATATTTAGCTATCTTTAATTGCTGATAAATCTGCTGTTATATAAAGCGAAGAAATTTACTTTAAAATACTGGTGTCAAAAGCATTTGGAGCCCCGATTTACGTGAGACACCTGACAACACTAGTTTTCTTAGTATTTATTAGAAAAATAATTTAAACTATTACCATATGCGAAAAAGTAGAAAACAAAAATTTAAATATATATTTTTTTATATCAATTTATGACAATGTCTCGTTGAAAACCAGACATTACCATTGTAATTGTATTTTGTAAAGTAGTTGCTGTGCCGCCTTCCACGATTTAAATCCATTAATATCAGAGTCCTTATTTTTTGTTGTTGTGCAATTCGTCGCATTTTAAATTATATATCTGAATGTCTATCAAAGAAAAGCTATTATGATACTTTGTGCAATTTTTTCAGATATAACTTCTATATATTTTTCTACTTTTATTTATTTTTTTTATTAATTTTTTGCTGTTAAAAAAAGGAGGCAACGTTCATTACAGTTATTCTAACACATATATATATACTATATAATATTTTTAAATAAATGTTTTTTCCTACTATCATGTTTTCAAAATGATTAATTACACCATCAAAATCTTGTTTGACTTTTTTATTGTTATTTATTATTATTATTATTAGTAGTAGTAGTATTATTATTTCTGTTTCAATACGGAACGTAATAGTTAAGACAAATTTAACAGCTGTGAAATGAAGTATTTTAAAATATACATGTTTTTCGAATAAAGTAGAAAAGAAAAAGTAAACAATTATAAAATTGCAACTATTTGGGACATCCAAACTTTGCGGGTTGCCTCGAAACTTGGCCATGTAGAAATGCATAATCTTTTGAACAACGTTGGAAACTGGCATAAAAAAAAGAGCACATTGCTCATTTCTGAAATAATTTTTGTTCAGAAACATGAAATATTTTCGTGATATCTCTTACTCAGAAACTCTAAATCGAATAGTTAATCCATTTTTCTACAAAGGCAGCGGTCTTTTAAAAAATGCTGCGAAAATTGACGTTTTGAATCAAATTTCTCTAGGAGTTTTCATTTTCTTTTTAAAATTCCATTTCATATTATGAAAGATAAAGAAAAGTATACACTCAGTCAAGCAATAAATAAATGATAATAATAAAAAAAAATACTATTTTTTTTTCTCATTCTGTTGCACAGAATGGTCGATTAATATTTATACGCTGTATGTAGGGGCAGGGGCCATCATTCAATAAAAATGGGAAATTATCTCTTTCAAACGCATACTCGCTAGTTTTGAATTATTCTTTTGCTTTTTTTTCCTTTAGCAGAGGATGAATAATACACTTCTGCATTTAAATGCACAACGAGTCATGAAAATATCACAATTTAAAATATTTCGAAGCGTCTCAATGATATGACAAAAATTTCACGTATTCTACCCAACAATTTAGTATGTCTGTGGATAAGCCATTTGTAAATATAATAAAATTTCCTTCAATCTGGAAAACGTTTAAAACTGTTGGAAATCTTTAGTCTACCTTATCTCCCTGCTTAATGATCGCTTTGACAGCTTGACTGATCATTTAGTGACCGCAGTAAGAAAACGGATCCTTTGAACTCACCTTTCCTGCTTTTTCGAAGAATTTTTCAGTAGAAACTATTTTGGTTTTATCGGAAGCTCCAGAAACAAGAAATTGGGACCGGGACCAATATTAGTTCGGATATGCAGCTATTCTGATTTTAAATAAAGAATTTAAATAGGATTAACGTCAACTTGAGATAAATTATTTCATTTATGTATTTTCATTTATTTCAGCTGTTTCCAAACAGAAACTTTAATATCGATAAGTTTCGATTCATTATCCATTATCTTCAAAGTCACCGTCTTCTTTTTCAAAAGTCTCATTTTCAGATTGTTATTTAAAATATTAATTTTATCTTTCTTAAAATTTTAATTGAAATCAAAATTTAAAAATTTTAAATCTGGTACTCTAAATCATCCGAATCACTTTCTATATCAAATTCTGTATTAAATTGTATTTAAAAGATTCCAATATAATATTACTTGCAGAAGATCTTCAAAAATCCCTATAATAAGGTTTTATTTTATTTTATTTTATTTATATTTAATATGGCAATAGCAATCCACAAGTTACAGAAATCGATAAAGAAGGAAAAGACAGTAATATTAGAATATATAAAATAACAAAATTCCACCATCAAATAAACCATTAGAATCGTTGAGAGTAACATAAAGAACTTTATTAGCTTTTAACCAAAAAATAAAAACTAAAATAATAATAAAATGCATTATTTAGATACGGTTTGCTACAGAGTAAGGTAAAATGAGATAATTTCTTTCGATCTTTTAATACGACTCTCTTCAAAATAATTATCACTCTTTCTATATCATTGAAATATTTTTTTTTCATTATTACAATTAAAATATCCCTAATTTTTCAGACAATCTTAAGTTTAAATATGTAAGCTTGTTTTTAATGATAATCTGTGTTAATAAAATTTATCTAAAATATAAACTGCAGCTTAATTTTTTTGAATAAACTAAATCATTGCCCCTCCCTTCTTTTTTCCTTGTTTACCTAAAAACTATTCATAGATGAATATTTACTCAATATATGCGTGTACAAATATTGAAGCTAATCGATTAATAATATCTCTGAATAAACCTGTTTAAGTAAAATTAAAAGGGACAAGTGTCCGCCCCCTTACACTACACCGAGGGATCCGAAATTTAATTCGGAAGCCTCATTATCGAATTTATGCGTATACAAAATTGAAAGCTAATCGGTTAGTTATGTTGAGAAATAAACGTGTTTAAGCAAAATAAAGAGGAAGCCCCCCCCCCCTCCTCACCTTCTTTTCACTTATTTTCCCTATTAACTATTCAGTAAAGAATCTTTACTCAATATATGCGTGCACAACATTTTTAGGTAATCTGTTAATAATATCGATGAATAAACGTGTTTAAGTAAAATTAAAAGGGCAAATTTCCCCCATTGCATTATACCGCGGGACCCCAAAATTTAATTCTGGAAACATCTTTATCGAATTTATGCAGAGACAAAATTGAAAGCTAATCGGTAAATAATGTTGAGAAATAAACATGTTTAAGCAAAATTAAAAGGAAGGAATCCCCCCCCTCCCCCTTCTTTTCACCTAGTTTCCGTAAAAACTATCCATGAAACATACTATATCATGGGGCCCGAAATTTAATTCTGGAAACATCATTATCGAATTTATAGGTACACAAAATTGGAAGCTAATCAATTAGTTATGTTGAGAAATAAACGTGTTTAAGAAAAACTAAGAGGAAGGACCCTCCCCTCCTCCTTCTTTTCACCTAGTTTTCATAAAAACTATCCAAATAATTATAAATAACTTATCATTAAATTAAATTAACCATTTTACGTTGCGATTACTCTTTGCAAAAAATCAAAAAATAATAAATCTAAAAAAAGGAAAGAAATCGACATAGCCCCAAACTATGTGGTGTTCTAAGAACTACTTGAGAAAATACGTGCAAAAAAAGGCCCAAATTACTATAAAATACTAGAACGTAGTAAATAGTATTTTCCTCCCCTCGTTTCGAAACCTGTTTAACAGCTTTCCCTCCTAAATCTGGTAACATGTAATTTTACTGTACAAATGGGGACCTACCATTTTCGACCATACACACTCGTCTCTGCGATACACATTTGTGCTATCAACTTTACTATAAAATACCCGCAAATGAGGACCTACAAAAAAATTGCTCCTGTTAATGTCTTTATACTAAAAATGCATCACTTAACAATAAAAACGCAAAATAAAAAAAATTTCTAACCCAGGACGTCCTGGGTTGAGTGTGCGTCCTGGGTTTGAAGGTGTGTATACATATAGAAGTCCCCGATTCACACCCTTTGCCAACACACACACACACACACACACACACACAGGTTGGCAAGACGTGCAAACTCAGGACTTTGTGTGTACACCGCCAATTAAGGACTTCAAAAATAACAGACTTAAAAGTTTATTTTCGGTGAATAACTATTACTTATACTCCATTAAATCTGAATCAACTTTGATTTTTGTTAAAATTTCAAAATTTCCCAATATGTATTTTCGCAATGTAAATGGGGACATTGATACACACCTATATACACAGTGAACTCGATACACACAATGAATTCAGGACTTCATTATTTTACAATCAATTGAGGACATTTACGGTTATGATACACACAATCAACCCCGGACATTCTGAAAAAGTTTTATGCTACTGCATTATTTACACGTTGCTCATTTATGAGTGTAAAAAAATATATTTCAACATTTAATCTTTAAATTCATTTTAATGTTTTTTTTATCTTATTTT